>JAQGAZ010000423.1:0-63579 GCA_034692225.1 Polydesmus complanatus | reverse complement strand
AATCCATTATTACTATTTTTAATTAAATTCTGTCTTAATGGGTTTTTAAAAATTGGTTTACTAACTTTTAAATAGCACACATTTTGCATTTTTTGAACTTGTATTAGCTCGCAAATTATTTTAGCAATTGTAAATAATTGTAATACTAAGAAAAATCCTTCATTAATTTATTAACTTACTTTATTAATTATTCCTTTACAAATTTGCAACAAAATTTTATTTTTAAAAATTAGTTTTAAAATGTGCACGTAATAAATGCAATTCGCATTTTTTAACTTTTATTTTTCTTGCAAATTATTTTAGCAATTGTAACTAATTGAAATTCCACGCAAAATCATTTCTTTATTCACTTACTTTATTGGTTTTTTCTTTAAAAAATTGCAACAAAATTTTATTTTTAAAAATTAGTGTCATAAGTTTTATAAAGAGCACGTGATACATACACTGGTTTTTATTTGAAAAACATGCTATGTTAAGTTGTATGTATCACGTGCTCTTTATAAAACTTATGGCACTAATTTTTAAAAATAAAATTTTTTTGCAATTTTTTAAAGAAAAAAGTATTACATCAGGACATTAACAAAAATGTTATGTCCGAGTTTAATTCTGCTCATCCAGTTTATTTATTACAAATTACTCACTAGTAACAATTTTGAAGTTGTTTATTAAATTAACCGTTAACCAAATTTAATAATAGAATTTTGGTTAACGCTACTTTATTTTTTTATTATTTACTTTTTTTTTTTTTTTTTAAAAAAAACAATGTTTGTAAAAACCGCCTTACGTAGCGTTTTTCTTTACTTCAACATTTTAATTATTAAATTGTATGAAACTGTCTAATTCAAGGTGACACAAAACTTTTGAATGATGACTGTCCTCTTCTTGTAAAACTAACGTAATTGCGATCAAAACATAAATAAATCTTATAATTTGGCGATGATGTAATTATTAAATCAACAATGATGGAATAATTACTATAAATAATTCCCAAAATTGGGCCTATTAAAATTAATTGCTACATACAGTCCAAAATGTGTGCGCTGGTTACATTCTAGTTTTTGTTCTTGCAATTTTAATCCAAACAACGATAATCCAAACATTTTCTAAATTTATCTTCAAAGACTAGTGCGAGCTTACGATTGTCATTTTGACAAAATGAGCGTTTTATTATTTTTTCTACTTTCATCTGCATTTGCATGCAGCACTGAAAATGAAAACTTGCAGAAATTACTGCAGGAAAATTACGATTTTATTATTGGTAAGTGCGCATCATAATAAAATTTAATGAAATACCGGTATTGATTTACAAAATATTCAGTGGGTGCTGGATCTGCTGGTTCCGTGTTAGCCAATCGATTGACCGAAATCTCTTCTGTCAAAGTGCTATTACTGGAAGCGGGAAATGACGAAATCGAAGAAAATCACATCCCGCTCATGGCTGGATCCCTTAAACACGGCCGCTCAGACTGGAAATACAAAACGGAATCTTTAAACACCTCTTGCTTGGCTTTTGAAAACCAAGTAAAGTCAAAAAAATTTAAAATAATATACCGGTATTGCGATTGTACTTATTCATTTTGTAATAATAATTCTTGAGCAATGTGTATGGTCATCGGGAAAAGTGCTAGGAGGTTCCAGTTCCATCAATTTCATGGCTTACGTTCGAGGTAATAAGCGAGATTATGACGAATGGGCAAAATTAGGGAACGAAGGATGGGATTTCAACAGCGTTCTACCTTATTTCATCAAACTTGAAAACTACGTGGAAAGTTCAACATTAGAAGATAGTAAATTATGCATAAAGCCTAAATAATGTTTACCGTACATGAAAATAAAAATACCATTTTTTTTAAAGGCTCATATCGATCAAAAAATGGTTCATTGATGGTAAGTTACCCACCTTACAAAACGACGTTAGTAGAGGCTTTCCTATCTGCCGGTAATAAATTAGGCTACGAAACTCGAGATTATAACGGCAAATATCAAACAGGAGTATCCCGGATCCAAGCTTCCATAGGTCGAGGAAAACGTTGCAGCACCAATACAGCTTATTTGCAACCTATCAAAGATACAAGAATAAATTTAAAAATTCTCACAGAAGCAATGGTGTTACGCATTTTGTTAGACAATGAAAATCGAGCTCACGGTGTTCAATTCGTTAAAGATGGGCAGAGTTTTATAGTGAATGCCAGCAAAGAAATTATACTTTCCGCCGGAGCTCTCAACTCACCGCAAATTCTTATGCTCTCTGGAATTGGACCTAAAAAGGAGCTGGAGAAATTTAAGGTAGGTTACGGTAGAGCATTGATTGTCTAACCTAATTATCCTGATTATCTAACTTTGATTTTGTCTGAAGGCCGACTTGTTCGCATAATCAAATACCTGTACCGTAGGCTATCAGAAGTTATACCAGTACTATAATATGAATATTAAAACTAGTTTCCCGTATACATTTACATGTACTGTATATAACTGCATAAGGTAACAAAAAAGCCCTATAAAATTCTTTTTTGAATGACCATTAAGCGTCCAATTAATCAACGTTTGGACAATCGGTGCTCTATTGCACTACTTTTAATTCATTAACTCTATAATTATAATTATTGTATTCGATCCGGTCTTTTTTGTTGGTTAAGATCGTCGTTAAGGTGGAATTGGAAGGTGTGGGAAATAACCTTCAAGACCACCTGGCTGCTGGTGGTCTCGAGTGGATTATTGATCAACCAATCACGTTTACTACTTCAAGAGTCAAGACTCAAGCAAATTATGAATCTTGGTTAAATTACGGAAAAGGTAAAAATATGTAACTTTTGCAAATTTGCTAGCATGTGAATGCGAGCGATAAATTCTGTTCCAAACGTTTATTATTTAACAAAATCGAGTGTCAAGAATATATTTTTTAAAACGTTTTTGAAAGATGATTATACCATAAAAGGCCTATAACAGACAAATTCAAAAAAGAAATTGACAAAAATAAAATAAAATTGTGAATGAGGAGCTAGGGATGGCACTATGGGTTACTGGTCTGGGTTAAACCAACCCTCTAAATGTCATGTAGTGCCTTTTAAATAATCCTAAAACCATTTTAAAAAATAAGAGTTACCGGTATTTAATAATTACCATAACTATTTTTTTGAACAGGTCCATTAACTGTTCCTGGAGGAGTTGAAGCTACTGCTTTCGTTCACACTGTATCTTCCGATCCGACTTTAGATTATCCAGATATCCAACTTTTCTACTTGAGTGGAAGTCCAGCTTCTGACGGAGGAGCTAGCTCTAGAAAAGCGTATGGTTTCACTAATGAGGTAAACCATAAAAAAAAACTGAATTAAATTTGAATGAAAATTTCAATCAAAATATTATATTAATAGACATGGAATGGATATTACGAATCAATCAAATTCAAGGACGTGTTTTCCATATTTCCCGTTATTCTTCGTCCTAAAAGTAGAGGAAGAATCTCACTTAACAGTGCCAATCCACTCGATCCGCCGAAATTGAATCCTGGGTTTTACACAGACCCTGAAGATCACGATATCAAAACTATGGTTCAAGGTAAATTACGTAATAACTTACCAAAAAAAAAAAAATGCTGATGATTTTGACATTATTGATTTTAGGAATGCGTATCGCTCTACAGTTTGGAAATTCCTGTGCTTTTAAACAGTACAATGCAAGGTTCCACAACCTTACTTTCCCCGGTTGTGGACAGTTGAAATATCTCTCGGACGAATACTTGGCTTGTTTAGCTCGGCATTACATAGCCGTAAACTTTCACCCTTCTTGTACCTGTGCGATGGGAAAAATCCAAGAAAATCCAATGGCGGTTGTCGATCAGCAACTTCGAGTGCACCACGTTAAAAGACTTCGAGTGATTGACGCCTCCGTAATGCCTCTAATTATATCCGGAAATCTCAATGCTCCCACCATCATGATTGCTGAAAAAGCTGCTGATATTATAAAAAATAATTGGAAACTTATATGACCTTAACACATGGCTAAATTCAATAATTATTATGTTGAGTCACATAATTATTTTCTTCTTCATTTTTTTTTTAGTTACCATTTAGGCCTACACACAGTGTATTGCAAGTAGGCCTAATTGTAGAATTTTGGCGGCATAATTCCCTTTTTTTGTTTGAATATTATTAATACCTACACTACAATAACTATATTAGCATGAGCTATTTTTCTTTAAATAAACTTTATATATAGTTACCGGTGCTTACATTTCGGTTAATGCGCCAGAATGAAATTACGCAATCCTAAGATAATCCGATCATAATTCCTTGATTCGATCTAGGTGAGGCAGCAAACAAAAATCAATCAAAACAAACGCCAAAATGTTATCAACGTGTTTCTGTAGGTCGTCCTCGTCCTTTTACTTGTGCAAGTCGTAGTCATCGCTTTGAAAATTGAAATGGAGGCTACTATAAAAGACTAAAAACTTTAAATAAAAAAAAAAAAAAAACCGTATTCCAATTATCAATTACATGTGCATGTGCACATGTATATTTATCAAAATTTTAATTGTGTTTAATAATTTTGTATTAATTTAATAACCTCATTATTTCATTGATTAATAATTATTATATTATGGCCTTCAATTTAAGATGTTCAATAATGTTTAAAATGAACGGAAAAGGTTTAATGTTCTGAGATTCAAGTTTATTTAATGAAAATTACTTGCAGTCAAAAATTTAAATTTAAAAGAAAAACAATTAATTAGTTTATTAAAAAAAACCAAAGTTACTTACGAAAGCACTTTTGGGGCCCTAGGCAAAAATATTTTTCGGGCCCCTAGTGCCGTAGCGAGGGTATATTTTTAGGTATATTGCGCCCTGATGCAAAAATAAATTTTTCGGCCCCCCACTAAAAAAAGTACCGGTATGTTATATAATAAAAAAGCGCCGAGCTTGCGAGGCGCAAAATTTTTTGGAGATAAAGGACAAATTTAAACTCCATTTGAAAGGGGAAAAAAAAAGATTTTTATCAATTTGTTTGAATTTTGGAGGGTTATTTGTGCCCCGCTCCCTTTAAAGAAGCGCCGATTGATTGTTGTAGTCGATTATGTATCGATGCCCACTTGACATTTCGTATCAAACGAACGTTGTGTCCATAATTCAGGTTTGGCTGATAAATTCGAATTTCTGGTTATTTTGCCCAGTGTGGTAATATCCAATCACCTATTATCAATATAAATTGATTGTTATTCTTTATACGGGACGGAATAAGGAGTGTGTGTGTGTGACCTGCGCTCCGGACTCTATCTGATTATCCGCTATATCGGCATAAAGCCCATTTTGGTTTCGAAGGGTTTGATCCGTTTGCGCAGCCCATTGCTGATTCTTTCCTCCGTGTCCGGGCCACACGATGACGTCAGCACCAGCTCCGAAACTCCCTCTCATGTCCAAAAAATATCTTAACATTTAACATAATATTATAGACAGTTGCTCGCTTTGAATCTCCGAATTAAATTAATTAATTAATAAGAGGTGTGTTACCCGCTGAACATGTTCTTAATCATGGTGAGGTTGTGAAAGTCCCACATCTGGCTGGGTTTACTGGCGGAAGGACACATGATAACCCTGGCGTTGGCGCAAGGATTCATATCCGCTAAATCCATAACGAAATTCGGTTGGGCCGCGTTTCGAATGTAAAACCCACCTTGCGCCTCTCCCATTATTATTATTATTAAAACCAACGTTATTACAAGCATTTTTAATTTTGTAAACATTATTTTTTGTAGTTGTTGTGATCAAAGAATAATATTCAAAATATATCGTTACATTTTATTTATTTTATTTTGCCGGAAATGAAAATTGTGATACTAAATTAAATTGCGAGAGATATCGAGTTGCAATTTTTAAAACAAAAATATCATTTACGAAATATTACATACATCTAGTCTCGCTTTGCATCGCACAATGGTTCTTGTATCAAAAGATAAACAAACCGGGGAAGACGCAAATTCAAAAATCCGAGGATGCTGTGGAGAATGTAGTGGTTTTGGTAGTGGTAATTTTTGGTAGTCTACATTTTGGAGACGCAATAGTGAAAATAACAGGGCACGTACAGAGCGGAATCTAGTTGGTAATTTTGTCCACTAACTCTGGAGATGCAAGCACAACAAACAAGATGCAGAGTGGAATCTAGTCATAACAAAATTATGCTTCATTCTAAAGATGCAATTACTGTAGATGCAACCTAAAGATTACGAGGATGCAGAGTGGAATCCAGTGATATATAATTTTTGTAGGCCTACGTTTTAGGGATACAAGAATAAAAGGATGCAGAGTCAAATTTAATGGTAATTTAGATCATTCTACAGTTGCAATTTTGAAATTACGAGAGTGCAAAATGGAATCTAGTGCGATTTGAGACGCTATTTTGAAATTACGATGACGCAAAGCGAGAATCTGGTTGCAATTTCCCCATGGCGATTTTTATGGCTGGACCGGAAGCCAGGTGAACTTCTGGTTGGTTCCTCCGTGGTAGGGAAAGGCGATGAGTTTGCTGCCCACTTGGTTTTTGGCGTTTTCCACGTCGATGACAAAATCCATAAAGTTCTTGTACACTTGTTGGTGGAACTGGTACACCCACTTCTGGTTGAGCCCGCCGTGCCGAGGCCACACGATCAGCTGGGAACCCGACTCGCGTCCTCCGGCCATGTCCAAGTAAAACCTCAACAATCAAAACAATAATAATAAAAAATTCAGAATTAAACAAACTGGAGAAGACGCAAATCAGAGAAGTATAGAGTGCGGAGCGAAGTCGAAATTCAATGGGAAAACCCTGGAGAACTCAACTGAATTGCTGTGTTATATTTTATATAAATGCGCAAATTAACATTACGTAAATATTTTTTATTTTAAACCAAAAAGTGCTTATAGGCGATTACTCGGCATTATTGTTATGAGTTACCCGGAGTAGTTGTTTTTCAAGAGAGTGAGGTCTTCCCAGCTCCAGATCTGACTCGACCTCCCCGCTGCGTACCTGCCGAGGACGACGTGGGCGTCGGCGCAAGGCTCGCTTCCGTTCAAATCTAGAACTAAGCCCGTGCTCAGGCTTTCGATCCGGAAGTACTTGGGCTCAGGCTCGCTCGCACCCATCCAGCGCATCCTCCAAGCCCCGCCACTTCTTTCAGCCCCACTTACCAACTTTATAAAGATTATTATTAGTGTTATTATTTTTATCATTTTTGTTCCATTTAAACTTATTACAAATTTTTATTTTTATTGAAATATTTTGTGGAGTGAAATATAATTACCGTATTACAATAATATTATACTGTAGTGTACAACTATGGTATTACCTTTTAACTTGATCTTAGAGAAATATTATGCATAACTACGAAGGTAATTCGAACTTTTTCGTTTTTGATGATGACATTTAAAAAAATAAGAAAATTGTGTATTGCGTAGGAGTATTTTTAGGGGTTGAAATTACAGTGTTTATTAATTGGGATTAATTCTGATGGATATTATGCATTTTTAAATATTTTTTTTTTTACATTCTTAAAATTTTACTTTTTTTCCTAATAAAAGTTTTGTTGTTACCCTTAAAACTTCTCTTTTTATCTATAAAATTTCTCATTTTTATTCTTAAAATTTCTTTTTTTTTACTTTCGAGTTTTTGGTTTTTTCCTTAAAATTTTTATGTTTATAAAATTTTCATTTTTTGCATACTTAAAATGCCTATTTTTTACTCATTAAGTTTATTTTTTCTTTACCCATAAAAGTTTTGTTTTTATTTTTAAAAGTTCTATTTTTATTCTTAAAATTTCTGCTATTATTATTAAAATTCTTTGGTTTTTACACTTAAAATGTTTGTTTTTATCTTTAAAATTTTCTTTTTTTTCCCTTCGAAATTTTTTTTTTTTACTGTACAATCTTAATATTTTTTTTCTTATACTGTATTTTTGACTTTTTTTTTTTAATTTTTAAACTTTCTATTTTTTTTTTTCTTTTCACAAAATGTTTCTATTTTTCCCCACCAAATTTTTATATTTTTTCTCACAATATTTCTTAATTTTTGATTCATGAAATTCGACTTTTATTAATCACTACGATTATTGACTAATTCAAATTCCTAACTTCATTCAAAAAAATTTTTGTGTTTTATTTTATTTTCAAAAAAATAGAAAAAAGGTAGAGTAGAGTAAATTATAATAATATTTGGTAATGGTAAGAAACATACCGAAAAATAACCTAAATTTACTTATATTTTACTACTGATACAGAACCCTTAGTATAACTTGTACAGTAGTAGGAAACCGGTATAACGTTTGAAAGGGGAGGGGAGTTGATGAGGGGGTGACCCGGAAGTCAATATTTTCACCTCATCATTATTCATCCATGACACAAAAAAAAATCATTTTTTTAATACTTGTACTTAATTATACCAGTAATGTACTTTTTTTAAAATTTAATTGCACTATTTTTTATTACTGACAACTATGCATTAAAAAAAACTTATTTAACGCAAATAAAAAACAAATTGTATTTTAATTTACACATTTTATTAAATAGGAAAAGTCATAAAAAATAGAGAAAAAAGAAAAAAAGTTTGTACCAAAAATTGAATTGTGATTTTTGTTTTATAAGAAAGCGCGGTTGTTGCTGTTTCTGGCTTTGAGGGAGAACCACACGTCGAAACATAAGAGATGCGTGGGCGTGGTCTCTTCTCGTAAGACCACGTGCAGATGGTACTCACCGTCGATGACCGAGGAGGGCAGGTTGAAGTTGATGGGGATCACTCCGTTCTCTAACACGTACTCTCCCTATTCAAAAAATGAAAATAAAACTAATTTTTTAAAATTATTATTTTGCTTTTGTTTACTTGGTGGAATGGACATTTGCAGGGAATGGAGTTGGTTTCGAGGGCTTCCGGGCAGCTTTGCGCTCGGCCGGGAGAGAATTGGTCGAGGACTTTGCAAACGTCGTTGAATTGACAGGAACCGAAGCCGTTTAAGCAGGGAATAGTGTACCAACTGCTGCCCATGCGCTTCTCCACTTTAAACGAAGCGTGATACTAACCACAAACAAACTAATACATTATTATAATTATAACAAAAAAATGTATATTATTATTACAGTAAAACTTCTGTGCCGAGACCACCGTTGGTCTTCAAATAGAGACCTACATTAAAATGGAAGTGGTCACGATCTTGCAGTAGAAGAGGTCTGCTTTGAGGGGAGTATTAACATTAGAAATTCGAGGGGCGTTTTTGAGGTGATCTCGAAACGAGAGTGGTTTTCATTAGGAGGTGGTTTTGTGTAGAGGTTTTACTGTATTAATATTATTGAACAGTTTGGGATATTTTTCCTCTCGGTTTTTGGCTTTACTAAAAGTTATTACATGTTTGTACAGTTATTACATGTTTGTATTGTAAACATTAGTTGTTCAGGTAGCCTATTAAGATTTCACTTTCTGTTTACAGTATTTATTTTTTAACTTTTTAAATGTTTCAATTGTCAAACTTTTTTTTTATTTTAACATTGAATTTTTTTTTTTTTATTTTAATGCCGGTATTGCAATTTTTTATTTTAAAATTTTCGTTTTAATATCGAAAGTTTTTGTTTTAGTATTAGAATTTTTCGTTTTAAATTTTAATTTTAATATTCATTTTTTTAAAAATTATTTTAATATTTTATTTCTCATTTTTAACTTTCACTTACCGGTATTTAATTTTTATAAAAAATAATTTTTAACTATTATTACTGTTTCTTCATCATACAGCAATTATTAATTTTCAAGAAAAATTTCTTTCGCAATTTTTTTTATAGCAATTCATACATTGCAATTTTTTCTTCCATATTTTTATTAAAAAGAAAGAAAAAATTAGTGATTTCTGCTATTTAAAATTATTATTCCAGTATTGTTCTGGGGGTGTACTGTATATTTAATAAGAAAATGCAACAACCTTCCCTGATGGTCCAATGTTGAATGGTATGACGAATTTGGTGTTGATGGTCAGAGGTCCTGGAATCATAATTGGATCAGGGGAGACGCTGATGTGCTGGATCTTAATCGGACTCTCATTGCTGCAGCTGCTCCAACTGAACGAACGAATTCCCAATTGTTGCTAACAATTTGAGCAATTTTTTTTTAAAAAAAGTTTAAAATTCCGATTGTACACGGTGACTCAAGAAAAAATATACCAAAACTTTATTACTTATATCTCTAATGCTTTATTATTTCATCAGACTAACGTACATTTTTTACGATATTTAATAAAACTATTCGTCGCTTTGAGTTTTTTAATAATTGTTATTAAGGCTAGATTTCGCTTTCAATCTCTTTTAAATAATGACAGGTTTAAATTCTTAATTTGTAATGACTAGTTATTACGCATTAGAGGTATAATTATAAAATAAAGTTTGGTTTACTTTTTATCGAACCACCGTGTAATTAATCGAAATGTAAATATCTAAACTAATTTTAAATAAAAGAATATTTACCTGCGAGTTTGATAAACATATTAAAGTTAAAAACCAGAAATATAAATTATTGTTACTAATCATTTTTTTCTCTCTCTCTTAATGTTAATGATAAAGATTTCACATTGATGATGCGTTGCTGTGGTTGATGCTCAATCCTTTCCTGCTGTTCTTTCGTTCGGACTTCTTAATGCAGAATGTGAAAGTTTTTCATACGTTGCTGGCTTTTCCTTTATAATCCACTCCGCCTCTTATTTTTTTTATACAGTATATATTTTTTTTATTTTATACCGTGTATATATAGGCATAAATAAAATTTTCCAAAATACTTTTCTCATCAAATGTAGTCGCGTTCTTTTTGCAAAAAAAAAAAAAAAAATTCCTTTTTCTTTTTATTTTTCCTGAAACTTTTAATTTTTGCTCCACTTTTTTCTTTGTATTATATTTTTCTCGTATACCTGTTTGAGAATTGAGTTCCGCATGTCCGAAGCATTAAAAAAAAGTGAAATTGACAAAAAGTTATTATTTAACATTTTTAAATACCTCCTGCATTCGCTTGTAACCCATATAATTTTTTTTTTCTTTCTTGTTTTTAAAACCAGCAATGTAGAAAAATATTTGAGAATTAATTGTGCACTAGTCTATGTGAATAGTTAGCTGAAGTGCACATCTTTATTTCGAACATTCACTATTAATTTTCTAAATGTATTGTTAAATTGTTATTTCAAACGTACATGCGAGTAAACAACACCAAAGTTTTAAAAATACCGGGTGTACACAAATGAATGCCCTAATTTCATGGCGCAATATTTTATTTAATAAATGTAATAAATTAATTCAGTCAACTCACAGATACAGTTTTATAATAATATTAAAATTTTATTTTTTATTTTATAAATATTTAATATGGCCAGCTTCTGCAGACTGCAGTGCAGGCCCCATCATGGCAAAAAGAGATTTCCTCATAGACGCGTGGAAGCATACTGCATCGCAATTTACTGAATTGATCGCTGTTGATATTCGGTTTTTCAGTTCTTTTAAGTTAGTGGGAAGTGGTGGAACAAATAAAAATCACACTAAGTGAGATTTTTAAGCTGGTTTAACAGCTTCAAGAAAATGTGGATTGTGATATTATGCTTTTAAACGTATATGAGGAAGTGTCTTTTTGCCATGATGGGGCCTGCACTGCAGAGGTGGCCACATTAGGTATTTATAAAATTGAAATTTGTGAATTGTGAATTGACTGAATTAATTTATTACATTTATTAAATAAAATATTGCGCCATGAATTTATTTAAATACTGTAGTATTTATAAACAAATTACTAAAAAAAATAATAATAAACATTACCGGTATTCGAAAATTCGATGTGGATTTGTCTAACCGATTATGTAGTTAACGTGTACTTTTACCAATCGAATAAAAATTAATTTTAAATAATATTTTGTAGCGAAAGAAATACGAGAATATAATCGCAGATTATATTGCCTAGTACACGCGAGTAAACAATGCACAAAGGTGTTTAACAAAATATATACTTTACTCTTTATTTTTCATTATAAACCACTTTCTTTTTTTTTTTTTTTTTTAAAAACTACCAAATATAGTCTTCGGAAAATCGATGTGCATTTATAACTATAGGAATGTATACGGTAGTTCAGTGAACAAGTGAACAGTTCAGTCCGACAATTAATCACAATAATATTTTCCCTATAAATATTTAAAGAATTGAACCAACAATATTATGATACACTTATCATAACTTACATTTTAATGGTGGAGAAAGATAATTACTGAATTATGAGTTTTTCAACCAATACTACCAGTCGTAGGCTACTCTTTGTGGCCTTAGCAGGCTAGTCTTAACATTTTTTGACTAGTTTTAACATTTGCTTTGAATCTGAGATCTCTGAAATAATGTTATTTTTAGCTTTAAATCTCTGAAATAAGGCTAATTCCTTCTTTAAGATCTTAAATATAAGTCTAGTTTTCGCTCTGAATCTCTTCAATAATGCCAGCTCTGGCTTTGAATCTTATAAATAAGGCTAGTTTTCATTTTCAATCGCTTAAATAAGGTTAATTTCCACTTTGAATCTTGTATACAAAATTCTAATTTTCGCTTTGAATTTCTTAATTAGTAATGATTAATTATCAGGCTTTACAGATGCATATCAAATAAAGTTTGGCTTACTTTTTTTTTATTGAACTACCGCGTATACAGCTAAAGTGCACAATAACTATTCAAACTAGCGGAGCAGCTTATTTATTGTTATTATTATTAATTATATTGTTATTTTTTAAGAAAATGCCGAACAGACGCGAGTAAACAATTCACAAGTGTTTAAAAAAAACACATTTTATTCGCTCTTTCAAAAAATATTCTATTTACAATAATAATTACCGGTATATAAACAAAAAGAAAAACAACTTTTCTTAATTATTATTATTTTTAAATAATAGGAAAAATAATAATGGAATGTTTTGTTGTTATTTAATGCAGATTGATGTTGGCCGTAGTTTCGTAACAAGTGAGTCGTTTGTAAGTTTTGTATAAGGAAAATTTGATTTGGAATTCTCCTTCCATCAGCAGAGGATCTAAGTCTTTGGGCGGCGATGGCACTTCCTGTTCCATCGGCGGCAGGCTATAATTACCCTTAAGAAAAAAAGAATGAATCAGAAAAAGAGAAAGGAAGTGTATAAGGTAAAAGAGGGTGGTATAAGGTGTATAAGGGGGAGGGGTTGTGGGGTGATGGCCTACTTGCGGAATAGGACATTGGCAGGAAATGTTTTGCGCTAGGAACGCCATGGGACATGAGACGAGGTTTAGTCTGACTGTGTCGCAGATGTCTTCTATGGCACAGGAGCCTAAGCCGTTGGGATAACAAGGAACCGGAATCCACGTCTCGATCCCGAACAACACTGGCACTTTCTTCTTCATATCCACTCGCAACTAATAATTAAAACCGCACATTTACAATTGAAAAAAAGACACACTTTTTGTAAATATTATATAAGAAATAAAACTCACTTAAAAGATATTAATACCGGAAGTGTAATAATTTGTCTGGATTTAGTAAAACTAGTTTTACAGAAGGAAATTTATAACTTTAAGCTTGTTTAAGAAAGAGATGATCGAATTACGATTAGTTAAAATATAATATTGTTTCTAAAAACTGTCTTAAACCAGATTAAGTCATTTAATTTTAATTTAATGTTTTGGTAAAAATTGGAATTATTTTCAGGATTTAGGAAGACCGTTTCTTATAGAGCGAAATCATCAAAACTTTAAACGAGTTTAAAGAAAGGTTTTCGAATTAAAAACTATTAAAAATATTCCACATTTTATCGTTTCTAAGAAGGATTTCTTAAACGAGGTTAAGTCCACTTAAACTTGATGCTTTATGTAGAAACAAAATACGAGTGAAATATTTAGACCTACAAAGTTTTAATAAAAAAAACTTTCTTTATAGAGCAAAAATCGAAATTTTAAACTAGTTTAAAATAAACTAAAAAAAGTGGTCAAATTAAGGCAAGCTAAACGTATTATCGTTTATAAAATGATTTTTCAAACGAGATTAAGTTACTTAATCTTGATTTAATGTTTTGATATAAACAAAGTGTTAACATTTCTTTCAGAATTTTGTAAAGAAAGTAGTTTAAGAAAGAGAATCAAAACAGGCTATAATATCGTGTGCCGTATAAAAAAAATTCTTAAACCGGATTAAGTCATGCCTTAATTTTGATTTCATGTTTTGATATTTAGCAAAACTAGATTTTGTAAAACCAGTTTCCTAGAACGAAATCAAAGCTTTAAATTAATTCGAAAGAGATGATCGAATTAAAAACAGTTAAATTTTCATTGAAGAAGATTAACCAGAAAACCCGTTTTCTAGAATGAAATGAAAACTTTAAATTGATTATAAACAATGTTGTCAGTAGAATTTCTCAATCAAGATTTAAAATTTACTTTCTTCAAAGTTGTTTAAAAAGTTTTATCCGTAGATTCTATTATAAACTATAATTTATAATATTTATAGTGAGTTTTACTTTACTAACGGTATTAAAAATGCAGAAATCAATCAATAATTTTTACTTTAATTGGCGCGGATTGATTTTCTTTGACTTCCATTTCAAAACTCACGAAGACTTTTCCTGGAATTTGAATCTGCGCCGGATCTAACTTAATATTTCTCAATACAATCTCGTCGTTTTTGCTCCCGCAATGGCGCCATTCCAGTTTCGCGAATCCCTTGCTTTGAGGAGCAGGAGCACTCTAATAAGTATTACATAATCATATTTTTAATATAATAATACTTTATACACTTTATAGTTATTCGAATAAAATGTTGCTGTTGTTGTTGACTTACCCCAAAGAAATCGAATCCCCTTTTGGATCTTTGATGAGCCGGTTGAACGATCTTCGAATTAATTTGCGATTGAAATAACGGTAGACACAATAGCACAATGAAAAGCAAGTAAGTCACACAATTCATCACATCGGCCATCACTATTATTAATTATTATTAGAACTGAAGCACACACGTTCGATAGTAATTTTTGTGTTGTTTTGTGTGCTCCTTCTTCACTTCGAATGAAACATTTTATTACGCTTTTTTTTTTTCTTCTTTCTTTCTTTTTTCTTTTTATAACGAAAAATGGTTGAATTTCGACGTCAACAACACTTGGCAATAGAGGATGATCATCATTATGATGATGGCAGGCTGCAGTTAGTTCAGAGTAAGTCATTGCACCTTTCATAAAGCGGTAATTTTTAGTGTGTTTTTGAAAATTGGATGCTGTGCCATTGGATGTCCGGAAGGCCATAGACGAAGATTCAAAGTTAAATTACTGAAAGCCGGAGGGGGGTAGGTAGGAGGTATGACGTTGAAGGGAGTGATGATCTGGACAAGTTATTTAACCCAGCAGCTCAAGTCATTTGACCTGTTTTTTTTTCTTCTTCTGGTTGTTGTTATGAGTGTGTGTGTCTGCGTTTGCATAGGCCAACTGAATGCGTGTTTAACCTACATTTAATATTGCATGAATATAGCAAAAATTTCTTTTATGTTAATTTTTATACACGTTAGCAATAATTAATAATGTGACATTTTCAAGTTCAAAAACGCCTTTGAATGTGTTCAATAGTTTCCTTAAAAATAATAATTACCGGTATTATTATAACATACTGTATTTTTAGGAATTATTAGTAAATATTATTTTTTTTTTTAGTATTTAATTTTAATTACCGGTACCGGTAGTTGATGTTAAATTTAATTAGGCCTATTTAATTTTATGTAAAGCGGTATCTGATAAATTCGCAATTGAATAAGAGAAACAAATAGAATGATAGTTACAAAAAGACAAATTTTAAAAAAAACAGGTTTTAATTTTAATACTGTACCGGTACTGAAAATATTTTTATTAATGACAATCAATTACGAGGCATATCCAAAATATAAGGAACGTTTGGGCGTTAAACAAAATTAACTCGTAAAAAATTTTTACGTATACACATCTACAGTGTACCTAATAGGCTACTCGTATTTCCACATAATTGCATCTCTTTCCAAACATTTTTAGTACCTAAACGACAGCTTTTTTGGTCCCCATTGCTTAAAAGTCTACCGCCGATCATTTCTTTTCAATTTTAATAAATACATTGACAAAAAAATTTATTTAAAGAAAAATGTAAATTTTTTTTTAAAGAAATTAAAAAAATTGTTAAAGAATAATTATTGATAGAAAAATTAATAAAAAAATTTTTTTTAAAAAAAAGCTAAAAAAATTGATGAAAAAAAAAATAATGACCCGCGGCGGATCGTTATGCAGCGGGTGTGATTTGGGCTGTTGTTTAGGTACTACAAATGTTTGGAAAAATATGCAATATTATTATGCATGGAAAAAAATTTTTTTTTCTTTTGAGTTCATTTTTTAACGATCAAACGTCCCTTATATTTTGGATATGCCACATCTATTTATATACTTTTTCATATTTGTTATTTTGAAAATAGTTCTAGCACAAATTATTCTAAAAAACTGGACATTTATTGAATGAAATACCGGTACGAAAATAGGTGGAAATATTTTAAAGTATAAATATCTTTGAGATCAAAAAGCAAATGACACTACCATTCTTTTTGGCAGTTATAAAGCCTCATAGGCTTTAGTAGGTCTACATACAGTTTTTTTTTTAAAGAAAAATGTCAATCTTTAAAAAATGGTACTTTCATCTTTTTTTAATTTTTCACTCCTTAATATTGCTTCGAGTTTTGTAGATGCTATAATTATTATTGAAAAAAATATTTAAAGTTAAAGTATAAAAATAATTTTACTTATATTCAGTAAAGTTACTTTTTATGGTCATTTTTATAATCCAGTTCACAAAGAAGATGGATGTTGGATATTGTATCTAATAGGCCTACAGTTACTGTCAGTAGGAGGCCTACGTGTGGTTCGTTTGCAACGGGATTAGAACCCGAAGCTGAAGAGAACACAGAATGATATCACATTTTAAAATTAATACAAGTTTTTGGTTTGTATTGTATTACTTTAGGAATTGATTTAACATAGAAAATTATTTTAATTTGCAATTGCAAAATTATACTGTACAGTTTATTTGAATGATTATCATCAGATTTTTATTTGGCCGGATATATTACCTCAGCTGATCTTTGTAGATTCTCAAAAGTATTGCTTTCACAGTCAATTTTTTTTTTATTGAGAAAAAAAAACAAGATTTCAAATTTAATAATCATAATTTTTTTTGGTAATACTGTATACCGGTAGTAATAATTAAATTAATAGAAGAGGAAAAATATAATGAAATTTTACTTTGGACAAGGACTGTATTATGGCCTGTTTCAGGTACAACCACTGTATTTTGTGGGCGCTGCCAGATCAAAATAAATAAAGGCAAAATTATTTTAAAACGTAACATTTTATAGAATTTAATTTAAATTATAACTATAAAAATTTAATAATTAGCAAATTTATATTAATTTATTTTTGTAGAACTAAAGCGTGATAAATAATAATTATTGTTGTTTTTCATGTGCCGTAATTATTTGACAGCACTGATTAAGGCAGCTTTAACATACTTCTTCGGTTATTCCTTCCTTCTAAGCTAGCCTATTTGATCAATTCTAAAAAACGAAAGCGGTTGGCGCGTAATAAACGCGGCTTATTGCCTGCAAGTTTACATTCAATCTCATCCAGTGATAATAACAAAAAAATTTTGTTGTGTGTGTGTTTGTCGCTTTTTTATGTTTTATTTTTAAATATAATCTCTCTCGCTTATCATTCTAAAACCATTTCGAAATTAATCATAACCTGGATTTTATATATAGAATTATTATTATCAAGATTTTTTGTATAGAGTGTTTTTTTTTATCGCGATCGAATGAATGGCGTCATTATCTTTACCTCGAGTTTTGACCCAGAGACGAAGCGGATCGATTGAAGTAGAAAGGGAAACGTTCTGGAAATCACAAGTGAGCATTTATTTATCAACATGTTTACCTTACTAATGTACAAATACAGTGTATTAACATAATTGGCATTGCTAAATAAATCTAGAGCTGTAGTGGGATTTGCTTGATTGCAAACACTGAGATTGTGTAACTTGATTCACCATCAACTCATAATAATAATTATTTATTGTTATAGATAATTAATCCGAATCGGAGACAGAAACAAACAAGTGTTTTATATCATCTAACCGTATAATATTTAATAAAATACTATAACAATGTATACTGTATTTCATGAATGTTGAAACTAGGAAAAATTGATCATTAGGCGCCTTGCACTCATTGGTCCAACACGTAAATAATTAGAAACTGACCCAAAGCATTCTCTTTACCGTCAACAAAATGTCAACTTTAAACGCGCTTTAAAGCATATAAAAGTGGTTACCGAAAATTATTTTTTTAATTTTATTACTGAATAGCAAATAAATGGTTTGAAGGTAAACAAATAATAATTTTGCTGACTTCTGAAAAGGAAAAGCAATTGGGAGAGATCGATTCTGAGGTAGAACTTGTTAACGATAATTATTGTTTAATAGGTGTGATTCAGCAGAAAACATCAGATCAACGTTGCTAAGTTTATGTTTAATTAATGAGTTGAATTAGCGATTGACGTCAGGGTGGAATTTTTTTTTATTATTTAAGAAAAAGCGGGGCGTTTTCATTTTGACAGCGGAGAGCATAGTGAAAACGACGAAGAATGTCACATCATTCACTTCACATAATAATGCATCAACATTTCGTTCTATTCATATTTATTTCTTTAATTATATTTAAAAATTAGTTGTAATAATTATGCATTTTCATAGTTTTGGAAACCCATTTCTCCCTCCCCCCCTCTCCTGAAATATTACAAAAAAAGTAACTTGATAGTAAGAAACTCATACCGGCATTTGTGAAATGTTAATTTATTCTTTACGGTAGTTTTTAATATTATTTTAGGTTAAATACTTTTGAACTTGAAGGCAGGGGGAAAAAGCCATGAGTTATACAAGTTTTTTTTCTTTTTTTAATACTTAATTTTTTTTATAAAGATAAAGTTATAAACTTTTTATGACTTTTCTTATTGTTTTTTTTTTTTTTGAAGTACCGGTACCGTTTTTTTAAAAAAATTATGTTAGACGTTACTTTACGTTCAGAATATTTATCTATTTTTTTGTTTTTGAAGAACAAAAAAAGTTGTTGACATGATTATTGGGTCGTAGATAAAAGTTGCAAAACGTTTGTTAAGTTTTAATCTAACTTTTTCTTATTCAAGTTCAAGATTAAAAAAAGTTTATAGACAAACGCTTTTAGTAGAAAATTAAGAACAACAAAAAATTTGAATATAATTTGAGCTATGTGCAATTCGACCGATTGTGTAATTAACAAATCAAGTTATAAAAGTATAACATTGAGCTTTATAATACTGTGATAATAATAATAAATTGTTAAACACGGGTAAATATAATTTTGGATTGAGCGACGAGTCATAATATTTTATCTCTAACGAATTTTTGCTCTACACAATGATGCTGATTTTGTCATTAAAAACGTTCGAGGTCAAATACATATCCGATGATGTCTTATTTACCGTAACTTCAATTAAAAGATGGATGAGGAGGAGGAGGTTGACAACCCCAAACCCATTATCTCAACTGACAGACACCAAAGGAGGAAACAACATGACAATAAGATTATTGTTTTATTGTTTTGAAATAAAACACTTGGACATTTTGCGTTTTATCTGCTGGGGAAAAAAATGGAAATTATAGTTTTCCTCAAAAATTTTTTCCGCATCACAAAACTTTTAAAGTTGAAAATTTTAAGGAAAACTTAAATGCTGAAATTTTACTGATGTACTGGTACACGTTTTACGAGATTTTTTAAAATTTTACTTCTACGAAAAGATTATATTTCGGTTATTTTTGTCACTTAAAATGAAAAACACATGTTTCAAATTTACTGACGTTACCGTACGTATTTTAATGAAACAGATAGTTTTTTAAAAAAAAAAATTTGTTATTAGAAAAACACGGGTCATTTATTATTTTTGAAATATAAAGGGAGTGCAATTTGCTATAAACAATTTTGTTTTGTTGTTTTTGCCCTCCTTATTTATTATTTAATTATAAACATAGTAGTGATAATAAGAAGAAAGTTAAGAATAATGATATAAAAAAAAGTTTTGTTTTTGTTAATTTGCTACATGTACTGTAGGCCTACTTATTTTTTTTTTTAATCAGTTTAAAAATGTTCAGTTATAAACTTTTTTTTAAAAAGTATGTCCTAGTTAATTGAAATTAATTTGGAAGTCTTATTACTACAGTACTTGTTTTAGATCCGTAATTTTTCATTTACTCAACACATTGTTGTTTGTATGATGGTTTTTAAAATTTAATTTTAGCAGTAACGGCCCATCCCATCCGCTGCACCTCTTTCCTGTTGAGCAAGTCCATCATTGAGACGTTCGTATAACTATAAAAGCAGAAGATTAGAATTTCAGCAGAAATCTAAAAAAGTTATTTCAAGTCCCGAATATTTTTTTTAAAAAAAGTTTCGTTATGTTATAATCGCACTAGCTAAATATAAATTCTTGTAGCATTTAACAATTGTAGAACAAACTTATTTGTATTTTCATACAATAATGATTAGATAGGCTGATAAGTCATGAACAGCTGTGTCAACTGATCGTTTTGACTGTAGCAGGTTGTGTTGTGTGAATCTAATACACATTTTATTGGCGGTTTCCCCCAGTTACGTTGTTATCAGGGTTGTGCCTGGACTTATATTAGCACTGTATCATTAATAACAACTGATTATGGATGCGCACGGAGCTCAGTGTCAAAAAAAATCTATTATTTTAAATGTTATTGAAAATTTTTATTAGGGTGTGAATTTACATTTTAATTCAGAAACTATCAAAAAAAAAATTTAATTGATGCCGAATTGATGAATGCAAGAGAATGGAGTTTAAATATTCGCAGTTGGTGAGTTAGTCAAACGTATTTGGGTGGGGTACACGTCACCATTTCATCTCATTTTATTCTTAGAATAATTATACACCTAAGATAATAATTTAAATGCTATGAAATTTCAATTATTGATTTTCTGTTTCATGTTTTCATTTTTATTTTTAGACTTCGAGTATAGGGAAAGCGATTAATCATCACGAAACACCAGTCAAAGAAAAACATGTTCGAAGTAAGTTTTAAAACGAATGACATTTTAAAAAACACTGAGTAAGTTTGATTAATTTTTTTGTATTATTTTGCGATAAGGCGCTATCATCGGAACTTATCATGAAAAAGGAGGAACTACTTTTTGGGCAGTTGTGGGCACTTTACCCATTCAGGAAAATCCCATCGTTTGCTGGAAATTTTGTCACACCCTTCATAAACTACTTCGAGAAGGACATCCAAATGTAAATAACTTTATTTATTGCCATTTTTATGTCTTAATCAAAGTTTTTATAGGTATTACCAGAATCACAGGCTTACAGGCAAAGAATGAGAGAGTTGGGAAAATATTGGGTATTTTTTGTAATTAAAAATATATTATTGCATTTTATAAAAATGCATATTTAAAATTTAGGGCCACTTGAGGCACAATTTTGGGAAACTCATAGCCTGCTATTGTCGACTACTATCAAACAAATTAGAATTTCATGCAAAAGTAATAATTTTTTGTTGTTGAATAACCATTTTGTAGATTTAATATCAAATACTAATTTTTTGAAGAATCCCAAATTTCCCGGACATCTGCAATTGACGAATGAGCAATTGGATAATATTGGCGAAATGGATATCAACAATTATTTTCAAATAACCGTAGAAATGTTTGATTTTATGGACGAAATTCTCACTTTGCAAGCGGCAGTGTTTGGATCTTTAGAGACTGGACGAGCTAATTCGATGACTTCCAGTGGCCAGTGTCGTTTAGCTCCACTAATTCCATGTATTCAAGATTCCAGCCACCTCTACGATTATTTAGTAAAATTACTTTTTAAACTGCACTCCAGTAAGATTAATGGTTAAATTAGGTTAAACTTTGAATATAGTAATTATTAATTTAAATTTTAAGGTCTTCCACCTGACGTTTTACTAGGTCATAGGGATCGATTTTACAAACAGTTCAAAGTGTAAGTTTTAAGAAACAATTTTATTATTGCTAAAAGCTTAAATTGATTTTCTTTTTAAATTTAGTTTGCGAGACTTTTACAAAAATACCAGTATTTTACAGTATTTTAAACATCTCATTCAAATCCCTCTTTTGCCAGAAGTAAGTTTTAAGTAAACTCTACTTTTGTTTTATATAATTATCGATAATATTGTTGTGGAAATTTATAGGAACCTCCAAACTTTTTAATCAAATCGGGTATTGATAGTCACGTAAGCCCAGTAGTGGTTCTTCCTCCTCAAGAAGACACTGCTGACACCGACAGTATCGACATGAGCCTAATAGACACAGCGGGCGTAAGTTTGCCAGATTAAAATAATATAATTCATAGGATACATTTTTTTTTTCTGTTTTTAGCCTCCTTTATTGGAGTTGGAGCCAACAAATGGAGCTATTCACGATATTAATTTCGAAAAGTATTTTCATTAATCATAATGTTTAAAATAGCGATTAAACCTAAATTGGTATGTTTTGTTATTGTTAGAGATCGACTGATTGAACGTTTGCAACAAGAGATTGAACATTTAAAAAGAGAGATTCAAAGAATACGTATGGAAGATCAGCAACTAATCGGCGAATTGAGACACCAAATGGCTGCTGTACAAGGCAAATTAAGTGCGTTGCAACAGCAGTTATTGGCTAAAAACGGGGTAAAATTATATCACCTTTACAGTAGATTTTTGTTTTTAAATTGGAGTACATGTATATATTTCTATACATAGGAAATTGAGATACTCAGGGCTAAAGCCGTTTCAGCTGAAAAAAATGTTCAAGCTGCGGAAAAATTAGTTGAAGCTGAAAGTAATTGACAAAAATAATCTACTTTTATAGTAACTTGTGATAATAATGAATACATTTAATTTTTACAGAAAAATCAAAAGTTAACGAAGATAAATTTCAGAAAATGAAAGATGTTTACTATAAACTGAGAGAAGAACATATTAACCTTCTACGAGCGGTAAAAGCAATTGGAGAAAATGATTCGCAACTAAGCTAAAATGAAAGTACTTTTTTTAAAATAGAAAGCTGATGTAGAGAAACAATTGATGGGAGCAAAACAGTTAAGTCAAAGCACAGACAAGGACAAATCGGTGAGTGAATTGATTTTTATCTTACTTTCTTCTGCCCTGCGATAAGACGGGCGCTATATATTTCGTAGTTCGTTCACTGTACTGTAGTGCTGACAGTCTTTTCGCTAAATTAGTTTTTTGTACGCTACTTCTGTGTCTGCTGTGCTGAGCATTAGGGGTTGGTTTTTGCTTTAATTAGTTAGTCTGCTGTGTAGATGATCTTTAGCATTCGTATTTGTAGTTATCTGATGACTTCGTCGTTATCTGCTTTTTATGGAGAATCGTCATTGTCCTCGTATTTCATCGTGGATCTATAATGCCTTGTTCGTAAACTTAGTTTCTATGTGTCTACTATCATTTAATTTGACGGATACGTAAATTTTTAAGGCTACAAATAAAGAAGTGGAGGATCTGAAAAAAAAATTGCAAGATGAAAAGCAATTAAGAATAGAAGCGGAAATGAGGAACAAGGTAACTCTTGCTACCGAATTAAAACTCGACGATTACTACTACGTTAATTGTTAATTGAAAAGGATTTAAATGAAAATGGATCGAAAAGAAAAGCCTTAGAAAATGTGGAATTCCAAAGACATACGGAGGAGTCGGAGAATAATACTATAAAATTTGATAAAGATGACGCAAAACGGCAGAAGTTGGTGGGTTGATTGTGAAATGCTTTGATCAATCCTTATAACTTGACATTATATACCTATTAGAATTTAAGAGACGGGTTAAAAGCAATTGTAAACGATAAAAGCCAATTGGAAGACATGTTAAAAGAAAGCATGGCAACTAACGTGGCTTTAAATGAAGTCTTACACAAAGGATACGAGCTGGAGAAAACCATGATGGTATTTGAAAAACTACATCAAATTACGAAGGAGTTGTAAACAATTTTTTTGGGGGGTGAAGGGTATAGATAAAAAAATCGAAAGCAATAGTCTCCGCAAATCGGAAATTGAAACTGATTTGGAAAAACAGTTGGAAAGTTCTACAGATTTCCTCGGAACATTGAATGAACAGAAAGAAAAACTTTCAAAAGCGAGAATGGTAATTTGATTATAATGGAAAGTGCCGCAAATTAATATTTAAAATATATTGTCGATTGGAAGGATTTGGATTCAAAATTAGCGACTTTAGCTGAAGAACAGATGGAAATAGAATCTAACTTTAAAATGAATCCTCAGCAATCATCCCAAAAACTTGAAATTTTAACACAAACTAGACATCAACTGGAGCTTAAAGAAGCGGTAACATTTTAGTTTTTCAAAATACTGTGAATCACCAATTGCCATTTTCAAATTATGGTTATTTTATAAAATTTTGGTTTCATTACAGTTTTTAGCTATGGTGTTTTAAACGCAGTATTTTGAAAAGTTTATTTACAAATGGCAAATTTACATAATTTTTAAAATTTTTGCTAAAGGATATTACGGCTCAACTCCAGAAAGTTAATAATTATAAGGAATCTACTGAAGCGGAATTAAATAAAACTATGGAAGAAGCCAATGAAAAATTAAATGTTCTGAATCAAGAAATTAGTTGTTTAGAAAACGAAAAATCGGTAAATTATGGTTATAGGGCTAAATTATATATTGCCAATGTTAATAACCGATTATCATTTGAAGAAAATTCAAAAAGAATTGGAAAAATCAAATTCAAGCAAAGGGGAATTGATGAATAAATTAACGGCTTTAGAAAAACAAATGGCTAAACAAACGGCAGAGGCGCACGCTAATAGTCAGGTACATCGACTTTGATATGATTATTAGGATATGCGTTGTAGAATTAAACAAGTTTAACTAAAGGACATGGATGAATTGCTCATGATGGCCGTTGATGAAATGTATTTGGCCCAAAACCAACAAAGTGAAGAATCTGCGGAAGGCAAACTCGATGAAGAGAAGAAGAAGCTTGAGGAAAGAGTCAAAGTTAGCTATGAATTTGACGTTTTCGAGGCTTTTATTAATTTTAATATCAATTTACTTTAAAAGAAATTAGAAAATGATTTAAAGCTTCAGACTTTATCAAAATCATCGGTTGAAGCGGGAGAGAATGCTAACACTGTTCAAGCACATCAAACCAACAAGGTTTCCTTTCTGTTATTGGATCAAAATAGTTGGGGCATTAATATTATTAAATACTATAGAACGATTCAGTATCTTCAATTCAAGAGGATAAGAGTCGTCTAAAATCAGAAAAACTAGTTAGTATCTCTTAGACAATAATTTCTTTTTATCTTTGGTTTGATTTACCGGTAATTTCTAATTTCTTTGAAAGAATTTGGAAAATAAACTGGCTTTAGTTTTAAGCGAGGAGGAAAGTTTAGAAAAAGCTTTAAGGAAAAACGACTTACAACAACAGTTAAATGCAATGGCTGCTGTTAATGACGATGAAAGACTGGTGAGAAAAATACATTCCATTAGAAAGAAATATTTACTCATTATAAAATCAGGAACTAGAAGAAATGTTACTTGCTGCACTTGATGAGAAATATATTGCTGAACAACTGATGAACGAAGATTTGGCCGATGCTGACGAACGTTTTAAAATACTTGATAAAGAACGAAAATCATTGCTTGGAAAAGTTATGGTAAGCAATATAATATCTGAGCGAATGAATCAATCTAATCATGACATTAAAAAAGCTATTGGAAGGAAAACTTGATAATGCATTAGGCGCTAAAGGTCAGATTGAAAACTCGTTTAAAGATAGTTCTACTTTGAATGCTCAGGAAATAGCAAAACTCGTTGAAATTAAAAATGAATTGGACGACACAGTTCGAGTAAGTCCTGTGATTTGTACTTTCATTAGTTCTGTAACTGATTTCAATTGCTTAAGGCAATGACCGAAGAAATTCAGAAAATAGAAGCGAAAAGTAATTTCAAATCGAGAGAAGATCTTTTGGAAAAATCGGTTGGTTAATTAATTAGCAGTTTAAATTACTATTATTATTTTAAACTAAGAGATGAACGGTATAGGATCTGGAAGAAATGTTATTAGCAGCACTTGATGAAAAATCGTTTGCTGAACAATTGTTGAGCGAAGATTTAGCTGATGCTGAGGAACGCCATAAAAAACTTGATAAAGAACGAAAATCATTGCTCGGAAAAGTTATGGTAAGCGATATAATATCCCAGCGAAGGAATCAATCTAATCATGACATTAAAAAAGCTATTGGAAGGAAAACTTGATAATGCATTAGGCGCTAAAGGCCAGATTGAAAACTCGTTTAAAGATAGTTCTACTTTGAATGCTCAGGAAATAGCAAAACTCGTTGAAATTAAAAATGAATTGGACCACACAGTTCGAGTAAGTCCTGTGATTTGTACTTTCACTAGTTCTGTTACTGATTTCAATTGCTTAAGGTAATGACCGAAGAAATTCAGAAAATAGAAGCGAAAAGTAATTTCAAATCGAGAGAAGAACTTTTGGAAAAATCGGTTGGTTAATTAATTAGCAGTTTAAATTACTATTATTGTTTCAAACTAAGAGATGAACGGTATAGGATCTTGAAGAAATGTTATTAGCAGCACTTGATGAAAAATCTTTTGCTGAACAATTGCTGAACGAAGATTTAGCTGATGCTGAGGAACGTTATAAAAAACTTGATAAAGAACGAAAATCATTGCTCGGAAAAGTTATGGTAGGCTGTTTAAACAAAATTATGACTGAATCAAAGTACAGTATTAATGGCGTTAAAAACAGCTATTGGAAGGAAAACTTGGTAACGCATTAAGCGCTAAAGGCCAGATTGAAAATTCGTTTAAAGATAGTTCTGATTTAAGTGCTCAGGAAATCGAGAAACTTTTTCAAACAAAAAATGAATTGGACAACACAGTTCGAGTAAGTTCTGTGAGTTGTACTTTTATTAGTTCTGTAAATGATTTCAATTACCTAAGGTAATGACCGAGGAAATTCAGAAAATGGAAGAAAAAAGTAATTTCAAATCAAAGGAAGATCTTTTGGAAAAATTGGTTTGTTGATTAGCAGTTTAAATTATCATACTATTTTAAACTAAGGGTTGAACTTGATAGGATTTAGAAGAATTGTTGTTGACTGCTGTTGATGAAGCGCACATTGCGGAACAATTGCTTTTAGAAGAATCACAGGATATGGAAAATCGATATTCTCTCTTGTATAAAGAAAGAGCTACTCTTGCCAAAAAAGTTTTGGTAAGTTTAAAATAAGTCGTCATTTCTTTATTGGTCAAATGAAGTGGATCTAAAATTTACTTCGCTTTAAGGAGTTGGAAGGTCGATTGGAAAATGCATTAAACGCCAAGTCTTCCGTTGAGCAAGCGTTTTTAAACTCCGCAAGCCTTTCCGCTACCGAATTTGCAAACATTGCTTCTGCAAAACAGAATTTAGAAGAGAAAAAGAAGGTACACATAAAAATTTCATATTTTATTTCATTTTTTTACAATAAATGTAATAAAACAAGGATATCACGGAACAATTGCAACTGATGATTTTAGAGCAAGAGAAAACTTCGCAGCAAAATGTCGAAAAGAGATTGCATTTAGAAACTAAAAATACCGAGTTGTCGAAAGAAAAAGCAAACTTAGAAAGGAAACTGCAAACTATCAACAAGGAAAAAATAGAACTTGAAACGGCATTGCAAAATAATCATGAACTCGCTAAGAAGCAGCTTGAAGTAATGGCAGTTAAACATCACGATTTGGATTTGGAGAAACAGGTATCGTTGTATTTAAATTAGAAGAGAATATCGTAGCATAGCGTAGACCTATATTTTTAACATTAAAAAAGGAATTAGAAGAACTGCTGTTGGAGGCTCTCGATGAAAAATACATGACCGAGCAAACAGCCTCTGAAGATGCTGAGCAGAAAAAAATCGAGTATTTGCAACTTATCGAACAACACAAAGCTTTGAAAGTGAAATCTTTGGTAAGATTAATTCAATCTTTTTTTTTTTTGAATGGAAATATTCTTATTTATACTAAAATTTCAAGGAGTTGGAAGGCAAATTGACTAACGCGTTGAACGCTAAATTACGTATTGAACAAGCTTTTCAAGAGTCTTCGTCTAATTCGGGACAAGAAATGGCTCAGGCTCTATATAATAAACAAGAAATTGAATATAAAGTTAGAGTAAGTAGTATAGCAACTTATTTCTCTATAATACGTACAATAATTTTCTGCTTCTACTAAAATCACGCAAAAACTAACTTTCCGCTTAATTTCAACTAAAACTCACCACTTTAATGACTTATGAAATGGATAAATTGTTTGAAGGATACGGCGATGAAATTAGAAAAAGCAATAGCCGAGAAGGAAATTGCAGAGAAGCGAGTCCAGGAAAAAACAGAAGAAGCGTCCAAGCAAGTTTCCGAGTTGTTGCGAGATAAACAAGAAATGGAATTGAAAAATTTGGTGACAATTTTAATCTTAAGATTATATACAAAATCTTAAATTTTTTTTTAGCGAGGTAATAATCTTTGCAAATTACGTTTAAAAAAAAAGGAATTAGAAGAAAAGTTAACATTGTTGTCGAGCGAAAAAGCAATTTATGAAAAAAATCTTCAAAATACTTCAGATCGGTTGGCGAAAGAATTGGAGAACATGGAGCAAAAGCATATCGATTTAGATATGGAAAAACAGGTGCGGAAGTATAATTTTTTTCAATCGTTAATGAAACAATTTAGAACTAGTTATTTAAATTAAATTATAAAGGAATTAGAAGAAATGCTATTGGCTGCTGTTGATGAGACGTATATGACAGAACAAATGATGAAGGAAAGTTCAAGTGATATTGAACAAGAGAAAACGCAACTTTTGCAAGAGAGAAATGTTTTACGTAGAAAAGTCATGGTTGGTTTCAAATAAATCAGACTTTTAGAAAAATGTAGATGTATTTTGAACTATTTAATCTAAGGAATTCGAAGGAAAATTAGAAAATGCGCAAGCTGCAAAAGATACAATTCAACAGGCATTCCAAGACAACTCCGCAAAATTAGGGCATCAAATAGCAGTTTTAACAAATGAAAAATATATCTTAGAAGACGAAATTTTGGTATTATAATAATTATTTAGGTATTTAAGTAAACTTAGTTTATTCATTAAGAGTTATTTTAAAAGACCTTAAGAATGCAGTTAAGTAGTGAATCAGATACCAGAATGCATGCACAGCAGAATCAAATTGATAATTTTGAAAAATTATCTCATGATTTGGAAGGAAAGGTTTCGGTGAGTTTTCACAAATAATTATATATTATTATTTTAAAAAATAATTTAACATTGTGGATTTTTAATTTTCTCATTGGTTAGGGTTTGGAAAATCAACTGATAGAAGTGACGGAACAAAAAATTTCACTCGAGCAACAAGTGGCCGACTTGACGGGTCACGTTGCGAGATTGGAATCGGAGGTGGAAAGCATTAAAAAAGATTCGGAAGAGAATAAACACAAAGATAATGAAAACAAAAAATTGCGACAGTTTCAAATATTTGGTAAGGAAGCAACTATTAAGTATACATTAATGGAGAATACGGTAATATATTATCGCTGAATTTTGTTTTTATAGTTAGTTGCATAGAAGAAGCTGAAGAAATAGTTCAAAATGCCATCAGGAATTTTGAAGATGATGCAACAACACCTCTTACATGTTCGCCAGGTATACTTAATATTGAAATGGTTCATTAAAAATTTAGCTTTTTTTATTTTTTTTTCTTTTCCCACTTTCTTTTTCTTTTGACAGAATATCTTTTGAACTGTGGAAGTGGCGTTTTAGATTCTATTGATAGATTGAAAAGGGAACATTATTTATTCGGTTTGGACCAACAGACCGGTATAATATTCATCTCAATTATCTATAGATAATTTCGCGATATTGTTGTAAAAATTTTAATTTCTTGGCAGATGTTGATGCGTTGATCAGATCGTTAACAGCTTTTTCTCATTTGTTGAGTCAGTTTTTATTAGAAGGAAAAGCTACATTTAACGCAACGGCAGATATTGAACAGGGAAATCGTAAGATTAATTTTTTTACTTACCGGTATCTATTTAAAAAAAAACTAATGTCAGTATATTTATTTTCCACATTTAAGAATTGCTCAGTGCTTGTAAAGTTGCTGGACATGACACTTTAATTACTTTGGGCAATATGAAGACCAGGGGTTTGTTTTTAATTATTAACAATTTAATTTTCGAAATTTTTTATTCCGTATTAACTTAAATTTTTTAAAGGCAACGTCGAAGAAGTGGAATCGGACTTAAAAAAAGTTGGAGAAGACATCAAAAGTGCCTGCAGTGCTGTGGAGATGCTAATTTCTTTAGCAGCGTCCAAAGTTGAAGATAAAATCGAAGATCTAGTAGAAAGAGAGTTGGCCGATATGGATCGAGCTATCGAGGAAGCGGCGTCTAGAATCGCGGAAATTTTAAGTAAATCGAGACAAGCTGAAACTGGAGTTAAATTAGAAGTTAGCGAAAAAATTCTGGATACGTGCACGGCGTTGATGACGGTATTATTGGCTCTATAATTACTTGCCCGGAGAGAATTTTAATAATATTTATAATATTCAGGCTATCCGAGAGCTTGTAAAGAAATCGAAACAGTTACAGCTTGAAATTTTAGCGCAAGGCAAAGGTCATAAATCAGCTAAAGAATTTTATAAAAAAAATCATCAATGGACTGAAGGATTACTTTCAGCCGCGAAAGCTGTGGGAATGGGTGCCAAATTTTTAGTGTAAACAATATAATAATTATAACGTTAGGTTTTCTAGTAGGGGACCTAATAAACGATTGATTATGTTTTAGAGATGCTGCCGATAAAGTAGTTACGGGTCAGGCGAAATTTGAACTGCTGGTTGCGGCTTCTCAGGAGATTGCGGCTAGTACGGCGCAATTAGTCGTTGCATCAAAGGTGAAGGCGGATCCAGGAAGTCAAAATTTAGCAGAACTATCGAAAGCATCAGGTACTGTCCGTGGTTGCACAGGAACCGTTGTGGCCACTGTCAAAGATTGCGCACAAATGATCGAAGATTTAGGTACAGAATAAACTCATTTTCATTTTTGCGATTAATTTTAACCTCTAATTTTTAATGATAACAGATGTAATGGATTTTTCAAATTTGAGTTTGCATCAAGCGAAGAGACTAGAAATGGAATCTCAAGTATTTTATTATCCATATTTTAAGTTTCTTTTCTCGTCAAAACATTTTAAAAATATCTTCTTTTTTTTTTTTTTAGGTAAAGGTGTTAGAACTTGAGACAAATTTGGAAAAAGAACGAGTAAAATTATCGGCATTACGTAAGAGGCATTACAATCTTGCTGGTACTGGTGCAGGATGGGATCAAGAAGGTAACTGAAACCTTACCACACATAATAATTTAACTAACACACGTCATAAAAATCAGGAATAATAATAACGAATTTGGAAACGTGAATTTCAATGATTCTTATTGTAAAATCGGTTCAACAATAATTATTATAGTTGAATTATAATTTATATAGTAATTATATAAAAACAGATATATAAAAACAAAATGTTATTAATTCTCAGCATTCTGATGAATAACCAAATCAAATTCTATGATTGTTGAATTACACGTAAAATGTTACCATTAAAAAAATACATGTTAAACGTCAGTTTTATTAAAACAAGTTATTTTAAAATTGACTATTTTACGCTATGTGGCGTTATTTACATAACTTTTAATAAATTAAATTATCTGTTGTCTTCGATAATAATTGTTTCTTTAATGTAGTCGTCGACTTCAACGAACAAATACCTATATTCGAATTTCCCTTTCACATTCTAAAAGGAAAAAAATGATGAAAAACAAATTTGTATAATGTAGTTTCTGCTCTTAATAATAATTATTAATAGCATCCATCTCACTTTTCTAACTTCTAGGTGAACCGTCCCTTGTTTTCGACTGCCTTTAATATAAAATTTCATTCTCATGCACTGCACTCCATCTTGTTCAAATACTAAATGGCTGAAAACGAAAATTAATTTAGGTGTTAACATGGGTTTTTAAGATTCACACATAATAAATAAAATTATATACCTGACGTATCTACGTCTACCTCGGGCTGTTAATTCACCAAATCCTTTAATTGATTCTCCCAGCGCGTCAGCAACCTGCATCAAACATTAATTAGAAATAACTTTTAACCTAGATTTAACCTCAGTAAAATAGAAGGAGGCTGTCAACGCGTATACCCTTGGATCCGCTCTGCAAAGTTTGTAGGCGTTGGTATAAACCCCGTTTGGGCTTTCGGATGAAAGAAGTTCTCTAAATATCGTATATCCCAAGGCACCTTCAACGATAATTCATATAAATAGGACTTAACAATTATTAAGGTTAAATAGGCTATTTGAAGCGAGTTGTTTACCGGTGATGAGAACGCCAGCGATCACTATACCAGAATAATAAACATCTTTCGTCGCTTGTTTCACTACAAGGACTTTTTGCATTAGCAATCTATTCTCTAATAGGTAATTATTTAATTAACACTACAGTAATTTTTATTGTACCTTTTTCATTTAATGTCGTTGACACTTGGCCCGACTTATTGTCATCACTTTTAACTACTGATTTATCTCCGCCGCTCGATTTCAAACGACATTCAACGTTGTTGAAAGTAAGTAAGATTTGATTTTGGCTGCTTAAAATATTATTATAATTTGAGGTTTTCACGTGTCTTAATTTGGGCATCGCCGAGATAATATTAACATTCCTACAACAATTTATTAAAAACATTTTTTGATTTAATTTTTCCACAAAACTTTCACACGTTAACAGCGGATGATCAGCGCCATTTTATTTTGAGCAGAAGCAAAGATCCGGTTCCGGTATGGAGTGATGACGGATGCAAACATTTACCGCGAAAAAGGCAAAATCGCGAATGGTGTTGTGCAATCGTTTTGAAGCCATCTAAAAAAATTAAAAATTCTCCAGGTACCGTAATTTAAATTGACTTTACATTTTCCATAAAACGTTATCTATTTTTTATATTTATGTTTGCTTTTGTAGGTAATTTGTAATACACAGTACTTTTAAATCCATTAATCCCATTACGAAATTACACCGTGTAGATGCACTGGTGTATTAGGCTTAACTACATTGATATAAAATTGAGATAATCATCTTTATGTCTCCCGTAATGCAGGTAATTAACAATTAAAAATGTTTTTAGCTCGGAATTAACTTTAGGGCCTATTATGGTAAACGTACTCGGGGGATCAATCCAAGATGCTCAATCTTCGTGATAAAGCGTATAGAGAAAATAACACGGTGGTGAAGTTTGTGGTAAACGAGCAGCAGTTAATTAAGTCAGGCATAGTAATTATCATTCGTTGACAATAACAAAAGAGGACATTGATTAAAATTTAGGAACGGGATGACATCTGGTAAACCGAGCTCTGAGTCTCAAACAACTAATTAGCGAGTTAAGACAAGATTTATGCTATTTTCAAAGGACGGGTCTCGAAAAGAAAGAAAAACTAGGTTGAGACGTGTGAAAGTAATCATCGAGGTCGCTTTATCTTTTTTCTTTTAATATCTTTGATGGCTAAAGTAGGTAATTTCTATTAGCGCGGAGAAGAAGGAGGAATAATAATTTTTTTTTTTTTTCGGCTGGAAGGAATATTATTTTAATATATGAGTTTTTTTTTTATTTTTGGAGCTGGTCAGTCAGCTTGTTGGCGGTGAAAAGAGCTGGCGGCAGCACTCGCTAACTAGATATTGGCGATGTTTTACGGGAACTTCCCAGTAAATTATACGTTGGTAGCAAGTTGAACGTGAGTTGCGATGCCTTGTTTGTAAATTCACCGTCATTATAACACCTCTTTTTCTTTTTTCTTCTTCTTTCCTCCGCTATTATATGCAGTGCTTTGGTCTTGTGCACATTGTACGTGCCTCCATTACAAATATTGAATTTTTCAATCATAATATTTAAATAAGTGTTAAGTAACGATTTGCGATTGATCAAGGGTAATAAATTTTCTGCAATTTTAAGCGGATTTGTTTTTAAAAAGATAAGAACGTTTGCTTTGTTTTTTTTTTTTTTATTTTATTTTTTAAAAAAAGTTTAGCAAAATTACGGTTTACAGATCATTGGTCTACCGTAGTCAAATCATTTTGCTTGACCACGAATTTCTTTTTTTATAAGATTTTAAATGTTAGGAACTAAATGAATATCATTTGGTGGTTAACGGACTTTTTTTTAATAATAATTCTACAGTATATTAAATTTTATGCAAACATATATTCATAACATATAGCTTTTCTATCTACATAGCAAACATGCATGTTTATTTTATTTCTTTCTGCTTAAAAGCGAATACTATAGAATTATACAAATTGTGACGCGGTCGTCCCATTAAGATTTGATGAATTGGTAATCGGAGCAGTTTAATTTCTAAAACATGCAATTACTGTATTTTGTTAATATGACTTTTACTGTTTGACGTTCGGGTTGAGATTCAATATTTGAGAAAAAGATATGGTTGCAATAAGGCATTGGTCCTAATAATTATTATGCATGATTGCATGTACTGTACAATAGATTTCTTCAAAAGTTCATCCGTTTTATTAGATGTTGCTGAAGATAATATAACGGTTTAATTGATTGTCGTACAGTGTGATAAAAGACACGTAGCAAGGAGTTAGGTTCGATAGAGCAATAGTAGTTCATATTTTTTGTGGGTAATAAAACTATAAGGTGCCGCACAGACCGGTATTAGTTGAGATAATTTTTTTCTTGATGCAGAATTTGATTGAGAATAATGATTTCAAATAAATAGCAATTTTTGAAAAAAATTTCCTCATTTTTGTTTCAATCATAAAAATAATTTTTTTTTTAAAGGTTATGAATATTCTTTTTCGTATTCAAATATTAATTACGAGACCCAAATTAGTTTTTTTCTCGCTTCCAGTTGAAGCATCTTGTTTTCAATTATCTCTTCTTTATTATTATTATTTTTCTTTTCTTGGTAAGAGATATGGGTGTGATCAGTGTTTTTTCTTTCTTTTAATCTATTCGTTTGCGGTGCTTGTAATCGTAATAGGATAATAAGCGCGTTTAATTTAATTACACTCGTGTAAGTAAAATAGAGCGCGCACACACTCTGTTGTTGCTGTCGTTAGAATAATATTAAGTGAGCGAGCACAGGGAAGAAGCGAAGATTAATAAATAAATTGGGGGGAGGAATGCCAGTACAATTAAGCGGAAAGAGATATAAGGGGAAAATCATTAAAATTTCGTTTTCCCCCTCTGAAACATAAAAAAAAAATAATGTGTTCGCACCGTCTATTTTAATTAGGTTTTTGAAAGGGCGAAGTTAATTAGTCGACGTCGCCAAAATGATTGATAAAACGAATGTCTCGTCTTGACAGGTGGTCACTTTTTTTTTTTTGTTTCTCCCTTCACTTTCGCAACTTAATTTTCATGATCTTGTTTTTTAAATGGCGCCATTTCTTTTTAAAAAAAATTAATTTATACGCGTTTTCTGTTTTTTTTCTTGGGAAATAAATTGCGGCGCCCGGGTTAAATGTAGCGCGAGTTTTGAGAGGAAAATCGTTTAATAAAAAGATGACACTTGAGATGGTGGAGGGCGTTGCGAACGATACTGTATATATTGAATTGTATAAAAGGGAAGATTTTATTATTATTATTTTTTTTTTTTTTGGAGAAGAGTGTTTCGCTAAGTGGCTTTTATCTCCGCTTGGCGTGCGATGACAACGAAAATCACGTCCAATCGTAAGTTAGTCGCTCGTTTAGTTCGCCAGAGCGGAGAGCAACAATTCCAAACCTATTATCTTCTTCCCCATCGACAAACGATGCGATACTTAACTTTCACTTTGCTGCTTCTTCTTCTCCCCAATTCGAAGGATGCGATGGAGTTGGGTGGTGGAATTGTTATTGTTTCGGGTGCAACGTCATATTTTCTGCGACGAAAACTTAATGCTAAAGAATGAGCGAGATAACTTTTTTACAGATAAATTGGGAACGTAAATTTAGTTTAAGATGGATAGTCATTGAATATATTGTCCGAAAATCTTTTTATAGTTGAAAATTTAAAATCTGTTGTAGAAGTCGCGAACTTAAAGTGGATCATTAAACGTGACAAATTTTGCTTTATCAATCATCTGTATTGTACCGTACAGTTTTGTTAAAATTTGCGATGAAAATCTACAATTATTATTATTTTGTTTTTAATTCTTTTTCAAAATTTTTGAAAGAAAAATAAATTTTTTTAAACTTTAGAATTCAAATTCATCAAAGTTTGTTGTGGTTCTCAACGAGGTAATACTTATTTATTGCAATGTTAAAAGTTTGGAAAGTAATTCTTGCTCTCAACACACAGTATAATAATGGATTAAATTGATTGTAGGCCTACTGTACATTAAACTACTTTTACATAGCTGACAGGTTCTTATCTTTAAAAGTGATTAGCAATGTTATAATGAAGAGTGGTATGAACAACAGTGGACTAATTTTAAAGTTTTGATTCAGTTTTTCATTTCATTAAAGTTTGGATATGCCAGTTTGGCTCTTAAATACTAACTATAAAAATGTAAGATTATCCTTAATAACTATTCCATAAGCTAATTAATCGACTTTGTTATATTTTCAGCATTGTTAAATTTGATTTTCTAATGTGTAAAAAAAGTTGACTGGCTTTCAGCGTAATCATTATAAAAAGGAATTCATCACAAAACCAACATAAAAAAGTGGAAATTGCGAAGGAGAAAATATCTAATTTTTAGAAAAATTTTACACTAATAGATTGGGTTTTACTCGCCAGTCGCCGCCGTCGATTTAATTTTTTAAGGGTTTTTTGAGTGAAATTTTGAGGCGAATGAATTCACACATGATGGGTTGTTGGTTGCACCCAACCCCATGGAGAAATAACAGGTGATTTTTTTTTGACAGCTAATTCATTTTTTTCTCTTTCTTAAAGAGAAAACGAGATTATCTTCGCCTCATTCCACGCTTTTCATAACTTTAATCAGATGATTAAAGGGCGTTAAATAGTGGACAACGAGCGTGTCCAACATCTGTTATACATAGCTGACTGACGTCACAGCTCACCACCTCTACACACACATCTAATTAGCACGTAGATAGAGGTGATGGAATCAACAGCCACTTAGTATACGGGGAGGACATAAAGAGAGAGAAAGAATTGAGAAGCGAAAATAACAGAGATTAATCGAACGGTGAAATGAGGCATGAAAGAAAAATAAGAAAATATTAATGGCGTGTAATTATGGCGTTTTAGGGCACTCGTATCAATCTTTTTCTTCTTCTTTTTACTTAATTATCTTGATTTATTTCTAACTGTGTATGCTATTGGCGTGCACAAGTTAAAAATAACATAATGTGTGAGTGAGCAGGAAAATATAAAACCCAATTTTGATAATTACGAAGAGCAATTTATTTATTTTTTTCCCATTGAAATTAATCGCGATTATTGGCCTCGTGTCGTTCCTATATATGTAATATAAATAAAATATCCTGTTAAGTGATAGGTTTTTATTTAAAATCATTTCCTAGAGCTGCAAAAACGTGAGGTTAGCTTTTAATTTGAGGAAAATTTGTTAACAAGAATTTAATTGAAATTACAATATTTTAATTGTTTCAGTGAACTTTTAAGTTTGCGAATTACGTGGAATCAATTTAGTCAAATTTTAATTTGAAATTGATCTCGAAAAAACAATTAGGCGGACTCGTTTTAGAATAAAATTTATTTTTTTTATTTTTTTTTGTAGGCTACATTTTTTCTCTCCATACTAATATTTTGTTGCTACATGTGTTTTACATGGGTTCCAAGTTTGTTAAACTTTTGAGATTAATCCATGTGGCCGATAATTTTTCTTGTGGTCAAAAACTTTTAACTCAAGATTTAAGTCGCTTAATCAACGCAATGAGAAACCTAAACTCTAGAATTACTGCAATAATTTGTATATTTTATTAAACCATTAGAAACTAAGAAAGAACTTGAATTTAATGATTATAAGTCCCATATATGTTTTTCATTTAATTTTTTATAATAATGGGCATAATTTTCATTCTTTATTAGGCAATTTCTTAAGAAAACGTTTTTTTCGGTCATTTAAAATTCGATAATGCCATGTGATAAACAAAATGACGTCATTGTGACTTGTATCTTTGTATCTGGGAAGAAATATTAGTTACTAATACAGTTTACATAAAATAGTCAGTCCCAATTAACATAAATTAACATAGAAATAATACAGTTTTAAAATACTGTATTATTTTATGTTAATTTTTCGAATTACTGTATTGTAGAGATTTGGGTATTTTTAACTTTCTTTTTCGAAGCAACAATATATTAAGACTGGTCATGCAGAGCCGCACGGCTTAACAACCAAAAAAAAAAAAAATAGTGTGATTATAAATTGAATGAAACTTGAGTGGCAACGAAGTAACATAAAAAAATTTAACCCGGTTTATTATATCTTCTCAAGTTAACAAAATCGGTGATTTTAAGGCTCTTAATAAATGAGTTTTTCTGTAGTAAAAAAAGTACCGACACTCTACCATTTTTTAATAGATTGTATTCAAAGTTATTTTGTTCCAAGTGTTGTTTGAAGGAGAGGGGCGTTTCAGTTCTCAGGGGCTAAGACGATGTTTTGCACGTGACTCTCGTAGTTATAAGTAGTAAAACAGGGCCTGAAGTGACAGATGGAAAGCACAGCCGCAGCAGCAGCAGCGATGGGCTCCACACTTATACTGTATACGAATGAAAGAGAGAAAGCTTATTTCACACATTTCTAAAATACATTTGTTCCGCTTGTAAAAACGGACGAATATTAATTTCAGATGAACGAACCTTAAGAATTTCTCAACAAAAAGTTACAGGAGGCGTTGACTAACAACTCTTTCTTTAAACTAAACCCAAGAAGTCAAAAGAAGAAGAAAATGTTACACTCGAAAATCTTTAAATTCGGTTTTAGCCAAATCACACGGAGAGAATTTATAACTGGCTAATTTGTTCCACTAATAAATACGTTTTTTTTAAAGAATAAAAGTATATAAGAGGGCGAAAGTTTGAGCCCACTGCCAGAACATGTACCTGTCTGAATAGGAATGAATACACCTATACAGTATAAGTTATCATATAATATTAAACGTATCTATTCTTGATTTTCAGTATTCTTTTTTATTAATATTTTATGACGCGAAGAAATTTAATGCGCGTTCACTATTTTAACATGGTTTTATGACATTAAAGGTCCCCTTCTTTTTCAGAGTGAACTTTTGAGGTTACCTGCATGCGAACGCGACTCCCTCCACATCCACGCTCACCTATTAAAACAGAATCGAAGCATATAAATCTTGAGGGAATAAATGGCGGTGGGAAATTTTTTTCTTTTCCACACTTTTGTCCAAAGTCATGTTAACGTCTTAGAAAAATTAAAAAATATTATTTTTTTAGGCCCGACCAAATTTTTCATTTCAAAAGCAAGGAAAAACATTTAGCGAGACAGTTTGATAGCCTATTTAAAAGTTTTTGAAAAGGGAGAAAAGATTTTAAGAAAATGTCGAGCACTAACGACTCTCAACGTGTTTTTAATGTTTTTTTTTTCGAACACATTGTAACGCAGTTTAGTCACCACCGCCACACTGGAAAGGGCAGGGCATTTAGTCAGAAATGATAATAGGCGGGGGAATTACTTTTATAAATAGTATAGGCTACACTTCGATCTCGATTTGCATCTTACATGACGTTCTCAAATAGAAAAATAGAATAGGAGTGGAAAAGATGCATAGTGAAGAACGTTTAATAATACATGTACCGGTACTGCAGGAATTCAGGTAACTGTCGAAAATGCGTTTCTCAACTACCGGTAGGCTACCCATTTTTTAATTTACGGATAATACTTTACCAATACAAAAAATAAATAAATAAATAAAAACAACAACAACCTGGAATAACACAACTTCAAAAATGATAGGATACAGAGCGGGTATTTAGTAATATTTAAGCACATTTTAAAGATGCAATTTCGAAATAAACTGGGATGCAAAGCGGTATTTCGTATATTTTTAGAGATGCAGCTTCTAATATTATATGAGGATGCAATAAACACAATAATATAGTATATTCTAGAGATGAAACTTGAAAGAAAAACAAGATGCTGAGTCGATGTCAAGCGAAGTCTGGTTCAGTTGGGGGCACAAATTAAATGCCTTTTAAATGCTAAAAAAAATTTGGAAAAAGTTATTTTATTTTTGAGTTGTAAATAATTTTTGAATAAAGCTGGGAATTTGCGCATATTTATTACGGCGCATGCGCTTTATAAAGGGCAGGGGGAAATTTTTAATGCGATTATAAAGTTGATTTTTTCTTCTACTTTTTCTGAACCGATATTTATTCTAAATTGTGATGTTAGTCAATTTGTAAGATTTTCTTCTTCAAATATCTTTATTTACAAATGTGCCCAAAAAAAAATAAAGTCGCTTCTTATATTTTAATATTCTTATAAAAGAAAAAATGATTTGAATAAACATTGTGTTAATCGGGCTTTAAAAGTCGGAAGCAAATAAATACCACGTTTATATTTGCTTTGTAAATCGCTTTGAAAATTGAATCGCTTGCCAATTCCCTCCGCTGCCTTTATGTATATATCTTTGGTCCTTCAAAAATTTTCGTATCAAAGGGCTTCACAAAATTTAGAGGGACCAATTTTTTTTTCTTTTTATCGGCGCCCAAATAACCATTCCCGGGGTCTTATTTAAGCACATTTGCTACCTTTGATGCGAACGAAAATGTTTCCTCCTCCTACCCTTACCAACCCTCCTCTTTATTCCCCCTACTCTTTTCTAAATTTCTCCATTCTTCTTCCTCTGCTTTCCCCCCCCCCCCCTCCCATCTTCACATACACTCCATCTCTAATCGTTCGTCATTGACGTTGCACAAACACCAAAATTCAAATCGTTTCTATATCTATACCCACCCCTCCCTTCCATCCCTCTCTCTTTCAAAAGGAGAGAGGGGGAGAGCATTGTGTTGGTTAGGTCCGAGCCTCTAACTCCTATCTACTCACCTTTTCTTGTAAAGTTTTTTTTTTTTAACAATATGGTAATCGTCAGACAGGAACAATATTTATTTTAGCAATTTATTGGATATTAAATTCCATTCCTATATAGCATTTTATTTATTTTTTTACAATAAACGAAATTGGTAAACAATCTTTTTTTATTGTTGAGATTTATTAGGCAATGAATAAGGATAATTTTAATGGTCGTAGTTTATGAATTAAAATACAATGTAATGCTAAATAAAATTGCTCGTTTCAAGTTGAGTTTTTTTTTTTTTTAGAAATTGAGAATAATAATTGTTGTTGCAAAACGATAAAAATAAATTTATCGATAAATCAAGTAACAAGTTTTAAGATAAAAACAATAATTATGGGAGTGAAGAAAGGTTTTGGTGGATTAAATACTACAATTGAGTTAAAAATCAGGTGCAAATCTCCACAAATTAAGTGTTTTTGGCTTTTAGTGAAGTTCGTAGAGAGTAAAACGAGAGTCCCCTTCCCCTCTCTTTTCTTACAACGGACACAATAATAAATCATGAACAAAACAAGCATTTTGTTAAAGACAGAAAATTTACTGCTTCAGTATAATAATTATGATAACTGTAAATTACTCTGAAAAATAAATAAATAGTAAAAAAAAAATAATAAATCGTTAGAAATAATAGAGTGTGCTCTATATTTTTTATATTGAAATAATTTTTTTCAAGAAATTTGGAGTTGAAAATCTAAAAATGAGAAATTAAATACTACCGGTATTTTAAAACAGTAAGCACTCGCTTAAACGGATTTTAAGGAAGTAGGAACTCGTTTAAACGGATTATAAAAATGTAAACACTCGCTTATTTTGCAATCACAAAATTTAGATTTAGCAACCAAATCTATGATTTAGAGTTTTAAAAGCCAATAATAAAAGATTTAAAATTTAAATAGAACATTTAGATCAAAACTTTTTTAATTTTATTTATGTTCCAACCAAGCATAACACAATGTATTGCAATCTACAGCACGAAAATTATTATTAAATTTCTTTTAAACCTAAGATTTAGCGACCAGAACTTGGTTCTTAAATTAATTAGTGGTAGGCAAATAAATAAGAAAACTTTTGTTTACATTTGAGATTAAACTTTTGAGACCTGGTGGGTCACTTTTTTCGAGTTCCAAGAAAATAAATGAATTTTTTTTTAATTCGTGGATTTGGAAACACACAGAAAAAGAAATTGAATTGAAACCCCAGAAGATTCACAACTTTTAAACGATTTATAAACGTCATGACAAAGTTTATTCTGTAGTTAGAAAAAAAAACAACTTAAATTTAATGTAAACGAGATTTTAATGTACATAAACTCTGGTGGCAACAAGATGATCATTATTATAAACTGAAATCAGTTAACTATTTCTATTTATAAATAATAAAAAAATTCGCCGTAAACTACAATAATTATTATTATAGTAATATTTGAAGAGACGAGAACAACCCCCCTGCTATTTTTATAATTTGCTATAATATAGAAAGAAAAAAAATGCGAGAAATTTTAAAAAGATCGTTTATAATTTCAAACACCTGTACATTTTCTATATCCACACTTAATCGCTCATCAAAAATATAAAAAATAAATTCTACTATGATTACATTTTTTCTTCTTCTCTTCCATCATTTTTTTTTTTTTTTTTAAAAAAAAGAAGAAAATGGCGAGGTTGAACCAGCAATTTTTGACGCTCATTTAATGAGCATAAATTACAAGTCGAGGTGGCAAAAATTTCTGATATAAGAGTTGATAAAAAAAACCCCAACATCTAAAAGGAGCAATTTAATAAAAAAAAATATGAGAGTTTTCTTTAATAAATATTAACTCTTGTAAAAATGTGTTCAGGCGGCGGTCGTCGTCTCGTTTCCACTACTACTAATAACAAGTAGGCTACAGCGTGAAAAGCTAATCTTAAGCTCGTTGCGAGAGAATTTTTGTCAAAGGTCACTAGAATATTTTAACAACTATTATAATATGATTAGATTTTTTTTTTACATAATGTGTTCGTAATTATTTCAAAGCCGCGCGCATTGCATGAAATGTGAATTAGGTGAAGGAAAGAAAAACAAAAAAACGTTAATAGGGGACCCTTCTAGATAATAATAATAAACAACAAAAAATGTTCGTGTTCTAAATGAGATCTTGCACGTTACATTATAAACAGTACAGTTACGAGTGGTTTATATAAGTCGAGCGTGAAATGCGAATTTAAATTGTTCGTAACAAATTACATACATACAGTATGTTGTAAGATGAGGAAAAACTCTTAAAAATTCCTGAGAGCAAAACATTAAAAATACATGTACTGTATTTTCGAAAAACAAAGCCAAAGAAAAGAAAAGAAATTTGGCATGCGAATGGTTTAAAATAGTGTTTACTTAATCTACTTCAACTTATTTACATCTCGCGACGCATTTTCCACGGTGTGTTCGAAAAGTAATGAGATTGTTAAAGGAAAACTTTGATATTGTAGATTTAGAAAATGGTTTTAAATCAATGCTAGCCCCTTTAGCCCTTTAATGAACTGTAGAAGTGGAACTCTGCTTTCATCATTACGTCAACGTTGTCGATGTTTGAAAGATGCAAAAATAAAAGGGGGGGGGGGGGGGGAGTTGGGGAGTTTTTGACATAAAGGGGCTTTCTTTGGAGACCCAAAGCTTTCCTAATTTGGAGAACCTAATATTGGGGGCTCTGTTTTGTTGCTCGTTACGAGGTCATTTTATCCAAACATAAGCAGAAATTTTAATTTAAAACTTCAAAAACTAGTTCCGTACTTTCAATAATAGGTCCTCAAATTTATTCAATTTAAGGGATGGTCTACTCCATTAAGTGGTCGATCGTGATTAATTATAAGAACTTTATCAAATTTTATATAAATTTGTAAAAAAAAAATAAATTAATAATAATAATGGTATTTTCGTGACGTTATTAACGAACTAATTCCAGCTGTAATGACTTTCAAAGAATGAAGAAAAAAAAAGCGACAAATTACAAAAACCATAATAACCAAAAAAAAAGAACGAAAGAAAATATGAGTAATTAAACCTTTGACCTCGGTACAACTATAATATGATCGTCGCTAACTGTTCATTCTTTTTAACACGTTATTGAAGGTTTTTGCCAACAAAAACGAGGCTTTTTTAGATTTCACCCATGGTTGGTTTTTGCGGCTGCAGCGGCGCTTGCAAACAAAGTCGGCAAATGACGCGCATAACATATGCTAAAATAAGAATTAACAAAAATTCTCACTTTTAAAGCACAAAAATATTCTATTATTTTTTTCAAAGTATTTTCCGCCAAAAGAAAAAGTTTTTCCGCTCAAAAATTATTTCAGGTCTATTTCACATCTTTCTCTCCTATTTCCGTCTCTTCGCTAAATAAACCCTTTAACCGAGAGAGAGAAAAAAAATTATATTTTACGCTTCCCTTTTCGTGTTTTCCTATATATGTACCACCCATACACATTTTGAAACAAAAAAATATTTCACAAAAAAGAAACCGAAAAAAAAAAAAACGAAGTTTTTCACTTGACTTCATCAAAATATTTCTTTTGAAACTTCCTAATCTAATATTTCTTCCATCTTTCATTAATTTCCAATAACCCTTGTCGCTTGGCTTTCTACATTTTACGCTTGGCGTAAAATTCGAGAAAATAATTATTAAAAAAACAAGTAACAAAAACCTTTAATAAACAACACTCGCACACACAGCTAAACACATGTTCACTCATTATCTATGCCCGATAATTACTTAACACTCCTTTCGCTTAAATCAAACGCTTCTCTCACAACTGTCAAAAGTGACGTCATTTCTAAAAATAATAATGAAAATGTGTGTTTGTCCTAACTTCTTTTTTTTTTTAAAAGAGTTGTGTTGACGAGAATAATAGTCGCGAAAATTATCAAAAAGATCTTGACTTCGTTTAACAGTTTATTCACTTTTCAAAAACTTCTATAAAAAATGAAGGGTGAGGATGAGATAAAAATGTATGGGTATTGATAAGAATGTATGGGAAAGATGTCACCTTTTATGTATACTTACAATATTGGCGTAATGAGCCCCCTCTTCAACTAATAATGTTGATTGTTTGTTGGTCACCAGTCTTGGTAAAAAAAAAAAAAATTACTACAGATAAACATAAAAAGTTGAATCATTTAGAGCAACAACATGAAAAATGGATTTACAGTATATCGATATACAGTATTTAAAATTTATCATTTTAAAAATTTGTTAATACATTTTTTAAGTTGAAAAACAATGCAGCTCACAAATTTAGACTACAGTATTTATACGAGTATTATTATTATTATGTTTAAGAGTTTCAACACACAAGGCGGCATTACTGTTCTTGTATTCAATTTTTGTATTTTAATTTTTATTTATTTAATTTTACATGTTTAGGTGATTTATTGCTATTCTTGCGCATATGTACTTTTACCTTATTAACATTTTTTTTTTTTTTTTTCAATGGAGAATTTTACGGAGCCATTTACATGTTTTCTCCTATGGTGAAACGTTTTTCGCTTTGAATCATTTAACTGTACAATTACATTTTTTTTTCTTTTTGAGTTTTATTTTAATTTTGGTTACAATATAACAAAAAAAAAAAAAATGGGTAATAATTCGAATTTTGTTGACGCTATACCTGAGGTTTAATATTCTCTTCTGACGTTATATAAGAGGTTTTTTTAAAAGGCAAGAATATGTTATAATATGATTGCCACTAGATTAACACAAAATGACGTTAGATCTGACATTATAACCAAGTTTTACTGTAGTTAACCAATTTCAATCGAAAAATTTCTTCCAAAAATTATTCGCGAGTAAAATCTTAATTATAAACAATTTTAAACTTTAAAATTACTCTACGGTATTAGAAAAGTAATAAAAATAAACAACAAATTTTTCCTAAAAAAATTTAAATTTTCAAATGTAATGTTGCATTTTTGGGAGGTTTTTTTATATACAGTAGGTTTGCATACACACGCGTGCAATAGAGGTGCATAAGAGTTAAATGTGCAATAATATTATTATATCCCTCTTTCCAAACATGTTTAAATTTTTAAATATAATCTTCTTTCTTAACTTCTGTGCGTTGAAATCCCCGCCTCAATTTTCCACCGATTTTTATCCATTTAAAAATCATTTCTTTTTTCCGCCGCGGATGAACCGAAGTTGATGTTGTGTGTGTGTGTACGAGTATGCTATTAAAGTGGAAGATGATAAATGGGCTGATGAAAAATAGGTCCCAGGTGGTAAGCGAGCCCCTTCCTCCTTCCCTCCTTCCACTAATTCTACCTTATCGCCTGCTAACGACAAAAAATTACATAGGAATAGCCAACGTAATACTTAATTCGTCCGCTTAATCGGTTCTGCCTGCTGACATTTATCCGGATTTATTTATATTTACCACGGGTTATAAGCAGAGCTACCCTTTCTCTTTTTTTTATATTTCTTATTTACTACTTTTTTTTCCTCGCTTTTTTTCTAGATTTAAATCTTCGTAGGTTCTCTCCTATTGAAGGTCTCTTTACCCCACCTGCTGAGGGTGCTAGCTCACATTCATACGGATCATAATAATATCTTAATCCACCGACCAGCTTTTCGATTTTTACACCGTTTTCAAATGAAATCGTCAAACGGTTTTCATTCTTACCGGTAACATTTTTTCTGATTAATAAAAATGTTTCCGTTATTATTATTATTCTGGACAAAGAGAATGGACGGATCGGATGAGATTAAAGCGATTAAATAATCCGTTTAGGGCTGGGGAAGAGTGAGGGAGAGAGAGTGGAGGATGGGATTGAGGATGCGGAAAGACGTAAACCGTGCGTGACGTAATCTCATGTGCGAGAAAAATGATCAAATTAGTTCAGCAAATTTAATAAATTGCTGCGGGGGGAGAGGGGGTGAGGTTAATCCCGTTATTGCAGCTGATTTATTGACTTTGAAAAGGGAAATTGCCCGAGAGGAAAAACTCACTAAATGAATGTATAGTACATGTACTGTACATGCATTAAGATTTTTTGGGGGTAAAACTGATTCTTAATTTTGTTTTTATTTGGGACTGGTAGTAAGCAATGAGCTTACTTTTATTTATTTTTAGTGCCGTACCTATATACTTTTTTTATTTACAATCAGTTTAAATTGATGAGCTATTTTCTTTATTTTTTTTATTTTTTTTTTTTTGGACAAAAATTTACAACTTAAACAAAAAACTATATTATTAACGAAAATTTGAAAGCTTTATTTTTGTTTAATTTTTTATTTTTTAAATCTACTGTAGGCCTATACAGCTTCTGATTTTCTGTCGAAATTTTATCTCAAAGAAACATAAACAAAAAAGTACATATTTGATTGTGAATTCCCCCCATTGACAGCAACTCAAATTTCCTCTCGACTGAACCCTACTAATAAAATTGATCGTGCGGTTGATTTCCTATTTCAAATTTCTTAATAGAGATATATCCGTTGGGGATTTATATATATTTTTTACAGGTGAAGTTTCAATCGTTTGTTGTATACACGTACAATATGTTGTTTAAAAATGAAGTGACGGCCAACTTGTTATTTAGGATTGAATGGTGGGGACCCTCTTGAAAACTCGGTCTGATTTCTCTCTACCTGTCTATCACGCCGCTGACAACATTTTCGCTCCGGTCTATCTCTTCGCTCGTCGGCGTCCATCTCTCTTAACATCTTCATTTTTAACGGCCTCACCCTTCTCTTTTTTCTTCTAGGACACCGCAATTGTCGAAAAAGCCCTTATCTTAGGACCCACTCCTAACGTTGCTCAACCTTTAAGTTAGCTTTTTTTTTTGAAATGGATCCTTAAACACATGCGGGAAACCACCAATTGAAATGGAATGGAGGATCATGGAAGTGAAGGGAGAGAGAGTTCCGACTTAAGTTGAGGCTTTGGATTGTGGGAAATAAAAATTCATTTGGGTGAGGATTAAGCTTAATCAGCCATAGACACACATACACGTATGACTTTTAAATCTCCTTAAATCGCTTTTGTGTATAAGCTTGCTTGTAATAATCGTCGATAAAGAAAAGGTTTATGCGGTCGTTCCGTGTTCCAATTCCCTACCCCCCCCCCCCCTTTCCACGGTTTTATCTGCCTTTTTTGTTCGGGCTCAACTTAAGGCTCTTGAATAGGCGGCAGCAGCACTCGTCAAGCACAAAATATTTTTCTTCATTTTTAGATTTTTGAAGTAGGAGGATATATATTTTTTTCTACAGATCCTTTTCTTTCACATTGAATGAAAGAAAAAAAGAGAGACTCTTTTTAATGTAACCACGTCACTCATCGAGTGTTGTTCCCCGCTTTTCAACAGGGGAGGAACGGTTTTTTGACGGAATTAGAATGGTATTTTAGGATGAAAATTATTTGAAAGCCGGGGTTGTGTTAGTATTATTATTATTCACAAATGTTGATATCTAAATGCGGTTGGCTGATTTTATAAAAGTTCAAAAGTTTGTGTGTGTTTTTTTTTTATTGGGTGTGATTTTGATGTCCTTTTTAAGGGGTTAATAACAGCAGAAAGGTTTAACTACTGATTGTTTACAAATTTAGTTCCATATAGTTTATTAAGCTACGTTCATAAAATTATAATCGTTAAGTTAAAAAGATTACGGTTTTTTTTAAATTAAATTATGTGCAGATTTTGTGGCCTGGTTAAAATTATAAATTAATGATCATAATAATAATAATAATTAAGATTAGCGAGTTATTTATTTATTTTTTTTTTTTTTGGAGTTAAAAAATAGGGTACAATCATGTACACATGTTTTTGCAGTTTAATGTGTGCAAGTTGTGGTATTCACTAATTAACATTAGCATGGGGGAATATGTAAATTTGAGGTACCGGTATCTTATCTTAATTATTAGTTTAAAATTTAAATTACTTCGGTGCTCTTTTAAACGTTCTTTTTTGCATAAAGCGTCTATTTAAACATTAAATTAATTAATTTTTAAAATTTTAATAGTTTTTTAAAGTGTTTAATTTAATTTTTTTTTTTTTACTCCATTAGCAAGTCTTTCTTATTCGCGGCTAATTGAATAACGTGTGTACCGGCGGATATCGACGAACATTCTCCGCCACTTGTTGATAAGGAATTCAAACACATGTTTCGTTGTGTGTCTCCTTAATTAAAAATAATATTAGAGGGATCATTCTGTTTATGTTGATTTTGTTTATCAGCGAACAAAGTGTTAACACGATTTCTGTAGGGAAAAGAAATGGTTAGTGAGAGCGAATGAGTGGTGTGTTGATTGATGGGTTTCAGCGCTCAAACAAAAAATAATAAAGAGTAAAGAAAAAACAGGCGTTAACCAACACGAATTTCCTGCAAATTAGCATAACTTAAAAAAGAAAAGCTGGCGACTGACTTTTCAACTTAATAAATATTATTTTTCTCCTTCTTTAGCATAATCTCACACTTGCGGAGAGAAAAATGTTGACGAGCCTAGACTATAATTTGCCAGAGGTTGTAGTAGTAGATAAGAGCTTGATTTTGATGAGGGCAGCTGTGGCCATTTAATCATATTAATTCGGCTCTTTTTTTTTTTCTTTCATTTTTAATGCCGTAGTTTACACTTATTTTGAGCAGGGGGGAATTATGAACAGGAGTGTCGGTCAGATGGATAAACAGAGATTTGAGGAGATGATTTCCTGTATTTAAAAATGGGGTAAAACACACTCAAGAGTTTAGGAAATAATGTATAAGAAAAATAATAATGGGTAGTAGGTTTTATCAGGAAAGTTTGTTTTTTCCTCTTATCGGATTTAGAAATTTGCTGTAAGATTTTTGTTTAAGAATAAGTTTGATGCAATAATAACACTTAAATTAGTTACTTTTAATATTTTTTAACAATGTATAATTATTTTTGGTTTTGTTTATTTTTTTATGGTTAAAAAGATATTTAGTTAACTCGGTTAACGCTTATTTATGGTTTATTATTATTATTATTATTAGAAATGAATAGATAAGCGCTTTACTAATAATAATATAAGTAGTATAATTAGTTTACCAGCAGTTCGTTATAATACGCCCATTTTTTAGAATTATTAATTTATTTTTGCCCCATAAGGTAATTATCTATTCCGCAAAACTGTATTTTTTGCACTATGAATGAAAAAAAAAAATCGGAAACTTTTAAATTATTTGATTTTATTGATTAAATTAATGATAATTTTCCATAATTTAAAATTTTCTTTTTAAAATTGAAAAATAGATGTGTAATTTAACGATTTTTTTTATAGAATTTTGAAGCTTTTTGAAGGTTCTAAAAACTTTAGGCGCTAATTTTTTGGGTGTTAATAAACTTGCAAGCGATTTTTCTGAAACGATAACAAAAAAATAATGGAATATGAATAAATTAAAAGCAAGTATGAAGAAGAACGTATTTTTTTAGAACAACACCAAAACATTAACAGGCTCATAAATTCATTTGCTCTAAGACGAGATTTAAAGAAAATTATATCAATAAGTCTTCAACATAATTTTTAATCTAGATTAAATTTTTAAAAGTAGGCCTACTGCAACTTAATTTTATTTTTTGTTGCACGCGTCGGCACTACTAAGATTTTATTATTATTATAGTATCATAATCAGCTGTCATTTATTTATCCGCGCGGCACATGTATACTTTATAGAAGAATAAAACGAGCGTGTTATAAAACAATATTATTGCCGTATGAAAAGTTGTTTACCCGTGTAATTGATGTGTCATCTTCGCTTCATAACGCTGTAATATATATTATGTTTGTTTGTTGGTGATGAGAGAGCTGTATAGAGTTTTGATGTAATTGAGAAGCTAACGTATAATTTGAATTTGCTCGCTGATTATCTTTCGTAGATATTATAATAGGTTTGCGCGTGTTATGTTATTAGAGAATCCATGACAACGTTGTCACCAGCTCATAATAATAATTACCCATCCGGCTTGCTGCTTTCCTTATCATTAAGCGTGCAGGCCTATGTATTCCACTCAACGCAGAGAGGTCATCACTGGTCATAGACGTTCTCAAGCCTCTCTGGAATGACATTTTTGCGTGACAAAAAACGGTGTGTCTGGGTATTAAAAATTAATGACAGGTGTCCGATTACTAATTGCTTCTAATACGATTACGATTAGAAAAGAAGGAAAAAAAAAGTGTTTGTAATGGAGCTGTTGTATCGGATAATGTTTCGTTCTCGAGTACACACACAATCATAATACAGTATAGGGAGAGATGGTATAAGTGAGATGGTGTGAGATGAGTCATTTGGGCCCTTGACTTAAATTTATTAGCCGCGGGAATGAGTGTGTCGTGCGGATAACACTTAAACGCCGAGCGGTAATTGCTGTTAATTACATATACAGCAACGGTCAATGGGGTTTCCAATGTCCGACTTTTACTACAGCTGTTGGTTACACACGTGTGGGTGGAATGAGAATGGGTGTGGGGAGAAGGAGTGTTTAGGGGATTTTAGGAAACACAGGAAATTTATAAATTTTGTAAACAAGTTTCCTATACATGTACAGTATTTTTAAAAGAGAGTTTTTTAAACAATTTTATCCAATTGATTTATTCACGTAAATTATCATTAAAATGAATATCTTGTTTTTATAGATTATACGGTAGAACTTGGTTATAAACTCACCTTGAATGTAACGTTACTTTTTGTGACTTCCCTAGCAATCATAATTAGGCCTATGCATTTTCTTTATAAAATATCGCTATAACCGAGTTCTATTGCATTTGAAATAATTGTAGAGCTGAATACTGGATTTTTGAAAATAGATTTAGGGGTGTATTGGTAATCGTGATTTAAATAGATTTAGTGGCAACGGAAGCCGGGTTTTCCTTGTTTTGTTCTAAACGATATTGAATTTTCTGAAATTGAGATTTTGTAACGAGTTCTAAAAATTGTATGCGCATGCGCTTGAGAGCTACTTAATCTCGGCGTTTTTGATGAACAACAATTTTAATTACTCTTCGATTTGATTATTATTATTTTTGATATTTCCGCCATCTTTAAATCTTTAATTTAAAAACAATCATCGATCCGTATCTCGAATTTTTCCGACGTAAATTACTTCCTACAATAATACTTATATTATTGTAGATTTCCTAATTAAATTTTTTGTTTGTTGGCGAGTTATAAATTTGACGGAAATGAATAATTAGTAGCGTAATTGAATCGCGAGATCGTCTCATAATAATAATCTCATAAATTGATCGAAAAAGATAAAAATCGCTAATATAGACAGCGAAAGAGAGAGAATAATAAATTTAAAATAAAAAGACTGTTTATTAATGTGTGAGAAACGAGTTAAGACGCGGCGACGTCAGACTTACTCGAAAATGAATTAGCGCGCGCAGAGAGAGAGAGAGAGATCGACAGACAGAACGATGGAGTTAGAGAAAGATGAAAACGATGGAGTTAGAGAAAGATGAAAACGATGAATTTGTAAATAATCTTTTTTGAAACGATTGATTTTTTTTTTCTCCTTCTCTTCTTTTTATTTATTTATTAAACTCCCTGAATGTTTATTCGTATCCGTGACACTTCCTCTCCCTCCCTCCCTCTTTCTCTCACCCAAACACCCACTCACATCTTTTCTCTCTTTCCATCATTCTGTCTTTTCAACTCAAAAATTTGAAAGGCGAAAGAAAAAATTTTTTTTTTTTTGAAAAAAGAAAGAAAAAAATTAAAGAAGAGGATAAACTGGAAAATTTATCCCCCGTTTTTATTGGGGGTGGATGCAGAGATGTTTATTGGGATGAAGGAAACGCCGAGTGAGAGAGGGGAGGGAGAGAGGGAAATGCCGCGCGATCTTTTTACGCTCGTCTTCAAAAAAAAAGTGATTGTAATAATATTAAGAAAGAATACGAATGAAGCGTATGAAGTGATATTATTTGATCGTTGACAAGCTATATATGTATACACGGTGGTTCAATAAAAGAAAAGCCAAACTTTACAATTTATTTCATATGAATCTCTAAAACCTGATAATTAATCATTTCAAAATAAGAGATTTAAAACGATAACTAGTTATTTCTAAGAGATATTGAAAACTAGCTATATTTTAGAGATTTAAAGCAAAATCTAGCCTTATTTAAGAGATTGAAAGCAAAGACAAAGGGTTAAAAAAAAGTTGATTAGAGCCAAAAAGAGTACTTGTCCTGGTTGAAAGACTCATAATAATAATGTTTTTTTCTTCATTCAAATTAATCCTATTCAAGTGTATTTTTTGAATCATATTATTGGTTCTATTCTCTTAAATATGGGGAAAAATATTAATCTGATTAATTATCAGACATTAAAGCTACAGAAAATGAAACTTGGCTCACTTTTTATTGAATCACCGTGTATATTATATGGAACACCATTACATGTGTAGCCCCACTTTTATTTTTATGCCTGAACGCAGCGGCGTGTGTGGGTGGGTTATTCGAGCGACATCTTTTATCCCTCTTGTATAAATACTTGTTTTATATATATATATGTGAGTATGTATTTTTTTTTTTTTGGCAATTAAATCTGTGTGTTTCCGCTTGATAGAAGTGAGCGATCTTTTAGCGAACGCCTATTGTAATTTGCAGCAGTAGCACGTGTGAACGCGCCAAACGCGTTGACGAGATTTCATCTGTCATGTCAACAAAACGCTTGGGAACACAAATAAGGAAATTGAGATCATGAGAAAATAACTGCCATCATCTATTCCCAAAACTCCGCAAGAAAAACTAAAACTGACTAACTGCAATTTCAAGGGATTTGTGGCGGTTTTGAAGAAGAAAAATTCACTAACTGCTCGCATTAATTTTTAAAAGTGTGTTAATTAAGTCATTTCCTCGAATGTTTTAATGAGCTGAAAAAATATATTCGCGCAAATGGAGGGGTTTATAGATTTTCCGGTTTTCTAATTACACTGTAGGCTTACGGTAGTGTTTTAAAATTTTAAGAACTTTTTTAAAATTTCTCATTTTACCCGAATAGAGTTTCAAAACCTTTAGAAATATTGCAATAAGTGTTCTCGTAAATGAAGCGTATGCTGAAGTTCAGATCCTACAATATAAGACCGGTTTTTCAGTAGCATTTCCGGTGTTTTTATTTAATTACATTTATGGTTTTTGGAGTGTCAAATATAAAATAAACGCACTTGCTGAGTTTTACTTTTGCCGCATTTAATGAGTTTTACTTGTTATATGACATTCTATTATTGTTGTATGAGATTTCCGCTGGCATTTAATCTTATTGTTGGGATTGCGACACTGCATTCGTCATCTGATCGATGACTAATTACATATTATATTTTTATTATTTTTTTCCCTCCTTATACGTTAATTGTAATGTAAGTGGCTTTTTAGCTGCTGCTGTTAATTACGTCGAAGGGGAATTTAACCGCTGAGATTTCTGCTCTGCCGCGCGGACATTTTTCTCGCTGCTGCCGCAGCCTTTTCATCAACAAACAACACTTAATTAGTCTGCGGCGGTTTTTAGTTAATTCTAGCCATCGTTGTTAATGCTTTGAAATACGAGCATGGGCGACGAATTAATTTGGATATCATTAAAACGTTTTTCAGTTGTTTTAATCACTTGCAAATTAAATTACCCTCATCAAAAAATTACATTGTGGTTTTTAATTTAGTGATACTGAAAATTTTGTTATAGGTACTAAAAGTTCGTTGTACTGAAAATTTCGTTGCTTTAAAAGTTCGCTGGGCTGAACATTTTCACTACTCTAAAAGTTCGTTATACTGAAACTTTCACTGCTCTAAAAGTTTGCTGGGCTGAAAATTTCACTGTTTTTTAAGCTTAAAATGTCATATTTAATAATTATACAATTATTATTGTAATATTATTTTTAATTACCGTACTAAAACAATTATTTGTTGTTAATTATTCTTCATTACCGGTACTTTATTATTTATAAGTACTAAATTATAATAAAAAAAAACCACACCAAAATAATAGTTGAATATATAGTATTTTAAAAAAAATTAACACGATAAATTTAATATTCTACGTCATCACGCGGCTATTTCTAAAAATACATTTAATAACTTAAACAGAAAAACGTGGCTTTGTGAAAATAATAATTACAACTTTGACTAATTACGAGAAATAGCAGAAATTTTTTACCCATATAAACCAACATTTTAATTATCTATTTACATTTTACTTTCTTATCTTTTTGCTCAAAATAATATCTCAGCGATTAATTAGCTATATATTTCGCGAGAGAAAATTTAAGTGGGAGTTGTAGAGGGGGTTAAATGTTGTAAGTAGTTGATTTTGGTAAAGATAAACGCGTGTAAGACCATGAAAAAGAGTGTTTCTAACATGTCATTAGCATTGGTAAAACAAGTTAAGGAAAAACAAATACACACAATTTAAAAAACCATTTATTTTCCAAAACCAAGTGAGAGAGAGAGAGTGGTCAAAGAGAGTGATTAAGTGAGAGAAAAACATTTTATTGCAAAATAACAACTCTTTAAGTTGTTTATAAAAAATTAGGTGTACAGTATATAAAAAAAAATTTGAAAAATAATAATACTCTGGAGTAATAAACAAAAAAAAAAGTTTAAAACATTTTTTGTTCAGTTTTTCCTCTCATTAATTTTCTCTCTCTTTTTCTTTCCGTCTTTCGGAAAGAGTGATGATCCCCCTGTGTGTGTCTATTGTACCCTGGCTAAACTCCTCCCCCTTATTTCGTTTCCACTTAAAATTATTTACAGTTGTTATTTAACGCTATTGGTTATCGTAATTTAACGTTTGACTGTATAAATAAATGCTAGTTGCGAGGCTCTAATTACTAATCATAAGGTGTAGATTTTGTTCTTCGATAAAAAAAAACGCAACTCTCCCTCTCTCGAGATTTTCGAAAAGAGTGAGAGAGAGAAATCAGGTGTTTATGTAGACATAAAAAGATAAGGAAGGAGTGAACCTCTATTTAACTATTAACAAGTTTGACTATTTTGGCAGAATATATTTTTTTAAGGGATACCGAAGCTTGAAATAGCGGAGCCGAAATTAAGGGAGAGAAGGGGGGGGGGGGGAGAGTAAAATAATGGCGGCGGTATCAACGCCCAAAACCCTTTTTATTCACCCCCCTTCCCCCCCCCCCCCTTTTCCTCATCTCTCTCATCCATCTTTCTCTCTTGTCTTGGTTATGAGACGCCCAGTCAAATAAAAATTTTGATAATGATGGCTGCTCGTATTTGATTGACTATCATTATTATTATTTTCTCTCTTTTAGTCTATCTATCTATTTTTCGTTTGGTCTTTGAAGTATGAAAAAGCGCCTTGTTTAGAACAAACCACTAGGCGGCACTGTGTTTGTTGTTTTCTGACAGCAAATTAACCTTTTCCTCGCGCTATTAGGTCAATACACATCATATAATGTATAATAATATACACGGTGTCCGGAAAAAAGTGCACCCAACTGAATAATATGAATATTTTAATGAGACATGGGAAAACTTACTTCATTTTTTAACATTTTTACATTAACACTCGGCCTCAACACTAGCGTTATACCCACTCACAATACCCCTCTCCGTAATCCACAGCTTGATGGAGTTCGTCTCATGCCTGTATCAGACATTGGCGCACTTCTTCAATATCCCAGATTTCAATTAGGAAGACTACAAAACTTAATGTGGGACTACAGAAAGGTTTACAGAACAAGAGAACGAAACATGGAAGTAAAGGTACTCTGTATGTAGCTGAGGCAGGGAAAATTTCGATGAAGTTGTTGTGTATGCAGGTGGGGGTAATCACGGGTAAGCGGGTACATGTATAAAGCTTGTGTTGAGACCAAAGGAGAATATTTCAAGGATAAAAAAAAAGTTATTGAAGTAAAGTTTTTTCTTGTTACATTGAAATAATTTGATTATTAAAAAGATTTAATACCGGTACTAATTCAGTTAGGTTTCTTTCCCTACACTGTATAGGCTATAGCCTATACCTAAAAAGGAAGTTTTAACATGAATTTATCCTGTTTGATATAAAATAAAGGGATGAAAATGATTATGAGAATTGGATTATTAATCAATAATTTTTTTTTTTTTTAGTTTTTATAATCATTAAATTTTTTTTTAAAGTTCAAGTTTACATTAATTATTTTTTGTGCGAAATTTTGAAAAAAAAAATGTTTTAAATTATTCGTTATGGACTTAAAAACGTCAATAAATATTTAGCCTTTTTTACACGAAAATTTTCCAAACAAAAAAAAAAAGAATGTGTAGTCTTCTACTTTTTGAAAAGGCCTCATTCAATTTGTTAGAAGAAAATTATTATTAAAAAGAATTTGCGTGTTGTGCTGGGTGAACGCGGTTCGTAAATGCCAGTTTTCCCGAGACAAGTGAATGTTTGGAGAGTTCGGTGTTTACTTGATTAAAGATGTTAATAATCTGAGATTTTCTCTCTCCCGGAGGATCAAAGGAGGAGAAGGTGAAGTGGGAGGGAGGAGGAGTTGGGGAGGAAGAGGAATTTTGCCAGCTCTAAACACGTCTAATATCTCGCTCTTGTTTGATCTTTCCTTTCGCCCTCAGGCTACTACCACTCATGATAGGTGTAATGCGGGACGGGACCTCTCCCTCTATTGCTTTCCATCCCTCCTTGTTTGCCTTTGCAAACACCTCTTATTTACAATCGCTTCGAACTTGGCTTTCTCAAAAACTTCTTAACCTGGGAACTTGCCACCGCATTTTATTAATCCAAATTTAATCTTAATTAATTTTGATTTTTAAATACAGTAATAGTATTTTTTTTGTATTGCATTAAAACAGGTTTTCACTAAACGAGATTTAATTAAACTCGGCTATACTGCCATTCTAAATGCGTAAAAAACGAGTTTACCTTGTCAAATTTTGCCTAAAGTTATTTGTCAAAATGTTTTAAGAGGGATTTTGCACTATAGGCGAATTGACATAAAATTTTTTCGAAATCTGTTTGCTAATCAATCAACTACATGTATTTAATTAGGAATTATTTCCGAAAGCTTTATTTTTTATTTTATTTTGACCTATTAAATGTTACAACATTTTAATGATAAACTCGTTAATTGTTTATGTTATTTGGAGGTGTTTCAACTATTAAAAAATATAGTTTTTTTTTTCTTTTAATTTGAGCAATTATCAATTACTGTATTTTTAAGAGGTTTTTTCTTGTTTATTGGTATAGAGGCAAGGGCAGGTCATGAACATGCACATTTTTTGTTGTAGAAAGAGGGCATCTTGTTCGAGTTAGTAATTTTTGTTCTATAAACTCGTTTTACTAAATCTTGTTCTAAGAAAAAAAATATTTAAAATCTTGTTTATGAAATATGTTTTATTAAATCTTAATCTAGGAAACGATTTTAATAAATCTTGCTCTAGATCTTATTTTAGAAATAGGATTTACTAGATCTAGGTTTTTATTAAATTGTATTCTATAAATTCGTTTTACTAAATCTTGTTCTAGGGAGAAAAAAAAAAGAAAATTGACTAAATCTTATTCTAGAAAAATATTTTATTAATTCCTGCTATAGGAAGGGGTTTTATTAAATCTTGTTGTAGAAAGAGGTCTTCTATTAAAAATTGTTCTATAAATAGGATTTACTAAATCTATGGAGATTTTTTTTTTAATAAAAAAAAAAAGCTCTTAAAGCAGTTTTGATAATAATCGCCGAGCGAAATGTTTATTATCAATCAGTCTTCACCTTGTTATTCATTTTGATCGCAATTAACATAATAATAAGCACTTAGTTTGTAGATTTTCTCGCAGATTTCCCACTCATTAGCAACATTGCAGGTTGAACAGCATCGTCAAACCCCATCCCTCTCTCTCCCTCTTTCTATCTATCTATACCAGAGTACAGTATACAACAACTTATCGATAATAAGATCATTTTCTCAACAAAAATATTACCTCGGAAGAACAAACATTCCTCGAATTAAAACTAATTTTAAAACAAGGGTGAGAAGAAAGAGGCTTTTCCCTACCCTGAAAAAACCACCCCAACATTTGAAAAGTTTGCGTTAACCCCGCTGTGAATCAAACCTCACCATAAAAAAAACCGAAGAAGATGGCGGCGAGTGACCTTAATATCGGTTTCCTATCCGATTTAACGGCTTTAAATTACCTGTACATGTACAGTAGAACCTCGACCACTCCAAATTCTCTTGTTTTATCAACGCCAAAAGCTTCAATTTAGCGATGTAAGCACAAGATAAAAATGGAATTAACCATATTATAATAAACTCTCATTTTGGCGAACTCAATGAATACAGTAGGCTATCTATCTACAGTATTAGTTATAAGGAGAGATCCGTTATATGCGAGTTTGTAGAAACAAAGGGTTTGCCGTGCTTTAAGTTTGGTGACAAAATGCAATGACTGGATGAAACCGGAAATGACGCAATATTTCGCTTCGATTTACCTTGTAAAAATTGTTGAGGGTTTAGTTGGTCACTATTCTAACTTATAATTTTTTTAAACATTTGGTTGATTTTTTGATTTGATTTAATGTCTCCATCGGTACATGATTGAGCATACAGCATAATTAAACTAACAATTTTACATATTACAAATTAGATTATACTAACAATCGCACCGGTAGGGACGCCCGAGAAGCTTGCTCAAAGCTTTAATTATTAAAGTTTAATTAAACTTTAATTAATAGATGTCGTTGCTTATAGAGGTTTATTTTTATTTTTTTATGTTTACACCTATGAACAAATGCACGACATATTTTGTCAACCCTTAGATTGCACGATTTGTGCTTGTTCAATACAGGTAGTTTGAATTATAGAGTTTAATTTATTCAAAACTTCGATTTATAGAAGTTTTTTGTCCAAAAGTTTGAATTACAGTATATACGTTTTAATACTAGGATACAGTACCTTGATTTATGAAGGCTTAACTGTCTAAAACATCGATTTATAGATGTTTTAATTGATGAAAGTTGATTGTAGTGTTTTGTCACTACAACTTGTATTTATAGAGGTGCAACAATTCAAAAAAAAAAAACACTATAGTAAATACATGTAATAATTCCTACTGTATTGTTTTTGTGGTATTGTTGTGTACTCGTAATACTATGAAGTGTGTGTGGACGGATAAAAGCAGAGAGCTTTTTCTATTACCGGTATTAATCGAAGTTCTGCTGTATAGACGGGGTTTAAACTGGGTTTGTGGAGAAAAGAAGGTGTTTGAGAGAGAGAGAGAGAGCGAATGTCCTAGGGTGATTACAACTCCTCTTTAATCCCCACGCTGTAATTACAGACTAGTGTTCCGGTTCGTTAAAACGATCTTCTCTCTCTCACGTGTCAAGAGAGCTTACAGAGGTGTTTTTCTAGCATAGAGAGAGTTTAAGTGGCATCCTAGGGCGAGTGAGAGAGGGGGTGGGGATAGAATGTGAGGGGGTTAGCTTAGGGAGCAATGAAATTTTGACACTGTCTGCGTTAGAAAAAGTGGAAAGTGAGAAAATGCCACTTTTGTTCGCTACTTTTGAAGCTCAAACAGCGATCATCGATGTGTGTGCGTGTGATGGGCAGAAGATATTTGTTGTTTGAGGTATAAGGGGTGAAGGGGGATGAGGGGGATAATAATAGTGAGGGAACAAGAGGAATACGTGTTTTCATGTTGCGCTTAATATGTATTTTCGTCTTAATTCATGTTCACTTTTTTTTTTTATGTAAAGAAAAACTGAAATTTAATTCCTTAACATCAATACATTTAATTTTGCGCGACTTCTGTTTTCGCAAATGGTAATTTGCTTGATACCCGGATTTTGATCAGTAGAAATCAATAAGTTTAAAATTAAAAAAGGAAATAAATATCAATCAATACTTTTTACTAAATCAATAATAATATTGATTTTCTTTTTTTTTTTTTTCTTTTATTTTAATTTTTACTGTCCAATGGACAGCTGGGAAGACAGAGAAACTCAGAGACCCAGAATGTCACCCCTTGTTAGTCAAAGAAGAGTAGGTAGTTTTATTTGTGATCCTAATTTTAAAGATATTGATTGATTTTTATTTCCTTGAGATGGAAATAAAAAGCAATACCGGTAACTTTAAAATTTAGGAAGTGTATAAAATCAATAATTTGAAAATTAGGAAGGAGATAAAAATCAATAATTTGAAAATTAGATTGGGAATAAAAATCAGTAATTTCAGAATTATTATGAAAGGGATAAAAAACAATAGTTTTAAAATTAAGATTGTGATAAACATGAATAAGAAGTGAAAATCGATAAACGTTCTAAAGCCAGAAAAATATCAATAATTTTTTGCTTAGTCTTGACTTCGAAAATAGCGCGTGCTAAGGATTTAAAGGAAACGTTTTGCAGAACTTGTAATAAAAATTTGCACTTTTATATTGCGAAATGATTGCATTAATAAATTAACTTCTCTAACTTATAATTATTTAAATGTTTATGAAGTGTGAAAACGGTGTCACGCCAATTTAATTATTTAAATTATACACCCCTTTTATTTATTTACGAGTATATTTTTCACAGCATTTAAATAAAAAAATCATTTTTATTACTCTTTTAATTTTTATTTTTCTAACCTATTTCTTATCATAATCGAAATTTATTTCATTTATAGCCAATTAATAGTTGAAGTGACATAATTATTATTATGCAAATATTTGTATAGTGAGAGTATTGGTGTGTTTATTGGGGGTTATGGCAAAGAGTAAGCCTATAGGGGCTGATGACCCCCACAAATATACAGGTTCATGCCGACTTTGTGCTTTTATTTACAAGTTAAAAGCCGCTTTTTCAGGGTAATTGATAGCTGTCATCTTCTCAACAACTTTTTAATCCGAAACAACCCATCTTCTCAGCATCTCACTCTCTCTCTCTCTCACTAAACATCCTCGCCTTCTTCATACAGTACAGCATTTTTCTTATAAAACGCGATCAGCTTTACTTAAATCTCGATTTAAAATAGTTGTATTATAGGTACAATTTTGTTAGAAGCAGACCAAAACTTGAAACCAGTTTAAAAAAAAGTGTGTAGGCTTACTCAATTACATTGTACTATGACCGTGTTTTCTTCCATAAACTCCATTTGAGCGAGCGTTTACTTTTTAAAACTTCATTTAAGCAAACTTCTTTTTAAGCAAAGGGTTTATTTCTTTAAGGTTTAAGGTAGTGTGGACGTCTTTAAAACCCGTTTAAGCGAGTGTTTACTTCCTTAAAACTCCGTTTGAGCAAGTTTTTACTTTTTAAAAATCTGCTAAAGCGGGTTTTTCCTTTTTAAAACTCCATTTACGCGAGTGTTTATTTAATTAAATCTGTTTAAGCGAATGTTTACTTCCATAAAATTCGTTTCAGCGAGTTTTTGCTCGTTAAACCTCCATTTATGTGAGTAAATTTCTTTTCCCTCTAATTTTTCCCTTAATTTTTTTGATTGTTTTTTGTTTTTTTTAAATCATTAATTAAAATGCAAAATATTTGTGTTTATATTTGATTCCTCTAATTTTCAAGTGTAAAGTGGTTGTAAAAGTGTGTTTTAGAGCTAAGAGGGATTGAGGCTCAATAAAAAAGCTTTACATTATATTAAAGAGAGTGACGTGTCTCTCTCTCTCATTTTGATGGACAGCAAAATATTTGTGTTGTATTGACCTGAAACTATATCCAGCTGTTGAGGGATTTCGGGTTCCTTCGGAGGTCAAATGTCACTGGAGATGTCAATCAAATTGGAGTCGCAGCTGAAGCCGGCCAAATCGGAGGGTCTACTCTCTCTACCGTAGCCTCAACTCAACATAGCTAAGGCTTATTACGATTTTATTCTTTATCAACAACCATCACTTTTTTTTATTATTTTTTTTTTTATTTGAAGGACGTAGATTTTTATTATATGAACCGCTTTATTTTTCCCTTTTTCTTCGTTTATTATTTATTCATATTCGATTTGAGTGGAACAGCTGCTGCGTTCATCTACGCTTCTCATTTACGTTCGTTTAATTCGGTTATTGACAGCTTCTTCTTCACGGATATATCATATAATATTATACCATTTTCAAACCTTTATTTTAATCGTTCCCTTTTCAACAAACATTGTTCCCCTATTTAAAATGTACAGGGGGAGAAGCGAAAATAATACCCTCCTTACACTCTCAAATAAAAGGGAAAAAAACATTGATACCGTACTTAATTATTTATCAACATTTTTACATCATTTTCGATGACGTATATTAAGGTGACAGCGATTTTTTGAGCTTAGCAAAAATTAATTGCGTAGTTTGCGAGTAGTGTAGTGATTTGTAGCACCCCCCAATCAGATTGCAGGGATTTAGTGTGGGAGGCGTTTTCGACCAAT
>JAQGAZ010000422.1:0-63588 GCA_034692225.1 Polydesmus complanatus | reverse complement strand
TTAAACTATCGGACTTTCGTCCGCGCAATTTGCATATTGAATATTTAATGTTTTATTACCGTTGAGGTCACAACACTCGTTATATCACAAAGAGTTAATAAATCTTAATTAAAAACAGTGCGTTAATTGTATTCTTAATTAGAATAGTCAATAATATAGAGTCGAAATCTAGTTTAAAGATATTAACATGTATTAATTCACAGCTGGGGATGAAAATAATAAGCTATACCTTACATTTAATATTTGGAGGTTTTTTATAGCTCCTCGTATAGCTTGTATAATAAATACAATATTAAATTCGTGGTAAATGTTAAGCTTAAAAAATATTTGGCAAGCTCATAAAACACGTAGCTACTGATTTCACTTTTAAATTTTATAACTTTTAGGTTTTTTTTTTAAATGCGATATAACCTTAATTATTAATGTACATGTAGTTAGAACTGTCAATTGACATAAAATGAAGTTTTTCACCAGAAGCAAAAATATTTTTGTCCCTTTTATAATATGTATGTGGCTTATAAATATTAATCAAGTCATAAGTAAACACATTACCTTTTATTATTATTGATTAAAAATGTTACTGGTTAAATTAAATATAAATAAGTTATTAAGGCCAGGCCAACCCATTATATTGGTATTAAGGTTAAAATATTGTTTAGAATGCTAATTACAAAACTTTTGAATCATGCATTTCAGTTTTACACAACATAAAATAATTAGAAATACAATACATTAATTACAGTATGTTAGCAAGTGTGCTGTAGGCTCGCTAACTTGACTTAATTAAGAAGTACTTTAGTCTTATTCTTTTGATGAATTGCAACATGAACTGGTTTTACAACCACCTTAATATACCATTTTTTTCAAATAAAAAAAATTAAACCAGCTTTAAAAAAATAATTTTTTTGAAATTATAGGATACACGCTTCACGTGCTTTTTTTTTTTATTATTACAGTATTAATTTGTCCTTGATTTTTTTCTATCACTCAATTATTGTTTTTTGTTTTCTTCTTTTAAAATTTAGATCGTGCGTAGGGCTCGTGAGGCCTTCAATAGCGGACGAACCAGGAACATAGAATTTCGAAGGCAACAATTGAAAGGTCTAATGAGACTTGTGGACGAAAACGAGGAAGTATTCGTCGATGCACTTTACAAAGACCTTCACAAAGTAACAAATTTTTTTTCTGCATCTATTAATTAGTAATTCCAATAAGCGATACTCATCTAATTCTAACAATTTTTTTTATGACTTTAGTCCAAACAAGAATGTATGCTAATGGAACTGATATTTATGAAATCGGACATCACAGTTGCCCTTTACAGTTTAGACGATTGGGTGAAAAAGGAATATGTAACTATATTTTAAACTAAATCTATACATATTTTTTTATTATTATTTCTTCAAAATTTTATTGAAAAAATTTCTTCGCAGGTCCCGAAAACTATGGTTACCTTATTAGAAACGGTATATATTCACAGCGAACCTTACGGAGTAGCTTTGATAATGGGAGCTTGGAATTATCCCTTAACTCTGACCGGAAGCCCCCTCGTTGGAGCCATTGCGGCCGGTAATAAAACTTTTCCATTCCCTTCGAAGGAGAATATTTCTCACTGCTTTTACAATAAGCGGTTCTTGCACAATATACGTTTACGTGATTTGTTTTCCTAATAATATTTCGCAATTTAGTTGTTGAGTGAAAATAATATTCACGGGTTGTTTTTGCTTTGATAAATATTTTTAAGGTAATTGTTGTGTAATTAAACCATCCGAGGTTTCACCGGCAACAGCCAAACTCCTAGCTGAACTCATTCCTAAATATTTAGATCCGGTAAAAAAAATTAAAAATTTCAAGTAATTTTACTCCCAAAATCTAATTTATATTTCTAATTTCTTTAGGAATGCTATCCGGTGGTGCTCGGAGGAGCGGACGAGACAACGGAACTATTGAAAGAACGTTTCGATTATGTTTTCTACACTGGATCAACCCGGGTCGGTCAAATTGTTCGCGAGGCGGCGAATAAATATCTTACTCCGTGTACTTTGGAGTTGGGTGGTAAAAGGTTCGCGCATTTCATACTTGTATTACTTATAATCCTTAAATTACTTTCGATAATAATAATAATCTGAATTATTATAACTTTTAGCCCTACGTACATCGACGATGAGTGCGATATGCTAATAGCTACTCGAAGGTTGTTGTGGGGAAAGTTGGCTAATTTAGGTCAAACGTGCGTAGCCCCTGATTACGTGCTATGTACACCTGAAACCGAAGTACGTTTCGTCGAAACTGCGAAACGGGTGCTGAAGGAATGGTACGCCGACAATCCGAAAGGATCACCCGATCTCGGTCGAATTATCAACGATCGCCAATACAAGTGCAGCAAAATAAACTTTACAATATTATAATTTAATAATCTTGATGATTTGTTTTAGACGAATTTTGAATTTGCTGAAGACTACAAAAGGAAATGTAGCTATTGGAGGTGATCACGATGATGAAGAACGATTCATTGCTCCAACGATTGTTACCGGTGTCAAAGGAGATGATCCACTTATGCAAGAAGAGGTACGATAAGAATTAAAATTAATTTATTAAAGTGATCAGTTTTTCTATCTGAACTTAATTATTGGTACCTAAATACTGGTAAATTGAAGTTGTTAGCATTTGATCACCTGATTATTTTATTGAAATTATTATAAATAGTTTTAAAATTAATTTATTAGATATTTGGACCTATTTTGCCAATATTAAACGTTCGGAATGCGGATGAGGCTATCGAATTCATCAATGCCAGGTAACGAAAAACTATTTTTTTGGGGAGGGGAGGGGGCTTAGGTTAGGCTACTAATAAACATAATTAAATTCATCGTAACAATATTCATTTGCGATCATTTCAAAATATAATTTTTTAATTGTAAAAATTGCATATGAAGAAATGTCGGTTGATTTTCTTACGCTTAGAGAAAAGCCATTGGCTATATATTGTTTTACTTCAAACGACGCTGTCTCCCTTCGTTTCCGAAATGAAACGTCTTCAGGAGGTTATCTATTGAACGATGCTATAGTCCACTTTGGCCGTAAGTAAAAAAAACACAAACTAATTGTCAAAAGTTAACACACACCCCCTACGGTAGTGCCAATAATATAATAATCATGGGGTGAGGTGGCCAGAATAGAAACAATTAATTACCTACTGATTTATAAGAATAATGTGGAATTTAGAAAAAACAAACAACCAAGTAACGGTGAAGGAAAATCAACCACTGACTAATTAATGGGTTTTTTTTTTTTGGTAAATGGTCCCAAATGAATGTTGCATGCTGACTATTTGTGTTTGTTGTCCCTGTTAATTTTGACAGAGAGAAAGCGTTGACCTTCTACTGCTTTTCGAGTCGAGAAAAAATTTGTGAAAAGATGGTATCCCGAACCTCGTCCGGAGGTTTCCTCGCGAATGACACCATGCTACACATGGGTGGTATGTACCGTACATTACGCCAGCTTCAAACCACAATTTTGTCATCTCAACACTTTTTTGTTTTTGTTTGTGAATTCTCTCTATCCTGTAATTATTATTGTCTTTTAAAACGCACGAACGTTTTTCTTTGCATCAAAAAAAAAAAAAAAATTAGCACCATTCGTTTTTTTCTAAGAATGCCAAACATTTTTTTTTACTATGAATTTCCGTATCGATGAAAAAATATTTATCCTGCCAATTAAGAATAATAATTTAAATTCTACCTTGTGAATTTGTTTTTATACTCCTAGTTAATACTTAACGTTCAAGATTTAACAGTGGTGTTTGAGTGTGTTGCACGTTACGTTCCTTAAATTTCCTTAAACTTTATATTTGGATTGATTAATTCTTTTTTTTTATGAAAAATAATATGAAATAAAGAATTTCAAATTCTTATTTTTTTTTAATTATTAACAGTTGAAACTTTACCCTTTGGTGGAGTGGGAATGAGTGGAATGGGATGTTATCACGGAAAGTTTTCTTTCGACACTTTCTCCCATAAGAAAGGTTGCCTTTTGAGAAAATTTTCAAACTTAGGAGAAAAATTAGCCAGGTAATAATAATATTGTTTGCGGCGGTTTTAAAAACCAAAAAAAAAAAAAAAAAAATTCTAATCTTTAAATCTTATATTTTTCAGAGCCCGTTATCCACCTTACAGTGATGCTAAAATTAAAGAGGGGATGAGACTTTTGAAGAAAAGGAAACCTATCAATATCCCATACTTTACCTACATTGTGACTTTTGTATTGGGGGTTGCAGTGGCTTTTCTGATCGCCTCTTTCATATCCTAATTATTACTCTTCTTAACTATTGATTAGTTGCTTTAAACAACTAAAAATCACTAACTAAAGAATGCATTCAATAATAATTATTCTTCATTATACTTAAATGGTATTTATATAATTATATCGATCGGCTCTGATGAGTTTATTTACACTGTTTGCAGAGCAATATTATTATTAACAAATTTGTTTACGAATTGTAATAACACTCAGTGAATTATTTTTGCAAAATTGTAACGAATTTTTATGTTGCTATTATAATTACACGCAATGAAATAATTAAATTAAAAATAAAATAAAAGTTGTTTACAAAATCTAAAAAACTCTCTCAATTTTTATTTCATGTCCCTTTTATAATACGAAGAAGATTTTGAATAAGGTCTATAAGAAGAGTCTCTGTGGTAATTTTCTCTAGAACTATTCCTATTTTCAGGGATTTTGATGGGCATTTTAAATTGTCGATCACGACCGCCGAAACGAAGTTGCCCCGATTCTTTTTTCCCTCCAAATCCCCCGCCTAAAAATATTAATATAATTTTTTAAAAAAATATAATCCGTATATTATTATTATGAAATGAACAGTTTGGACCTAATCGCCTGGGCACCCAATTTTTTAGCGTCCTTTCACACTCGTAATCTACGAATATTTGGGATCCTTCCAGGTGAGTGCGATTAGCATCTCTCTGAGCTTTATCAGCTGACGCACTTTCTTCGTATTCGACAAACGCGTAGCATTTGGAAAACCCACTCACAATATCTCGAATTAAACGATGGCGCTTGATCGAGCCATAGATTGCGAATGCCTAACCATAACAACTTTATAATTATTTCGCTGGATGAAAAACTATTCGGGAATTATTTTTATAATATACCGGCAAATTCAAATCTAATTGAGATGCACGTTACTTACATCGTAAACAGTTTCCTCAGTTGTTTTTGGATGCAACCGAGCTACAAAAATGGTATTTTTTGGATTCCCCACCACTCGACTATTAGGACGATATATCGCCTAATATTGTCATTAAATATATATATTTTCTAAATTTTGATTATTAAGTAATCGCGTGGTACATGTTTGCACTAACCTCCATCGCCCTTCGGATCCCATTGTCATGCGGCACATCGTCCGTACCGTCGATGCTTCCAACTTTCAAAGGATCGTAAACTCTGGTCCGACTCTCCCATTTATCCATCAGCCGTAGTTTCTTCCGTTTATAACTGTTCTAATAAAGAAAGTTAAAGACGGAGGGGTTTATTTAATTAAAAGTTATTATTACATAATACGAGAAAGTCGTCGACACGCTGTTAGCGTCTGGTGGTCTGGTTAATGTGAAGTAGAGGGCGCTGGAGTCGGTGAGATAGGGGCACGTCCTGTTTCCTGCTTCGACTAGCAAAGCACTTTTTTACCTGAACAACTTCGGTCGGCGTTTCAAAATGATGAATGACTGTTTAAACGTGGTAAATGAGAAAAAGTTCACCATCGTTCGCCAAATATGCAACTAAATACTTTTCGATGGCGACTTGAGTTTTTAGAACTGTTTTAAAGTTATTGGCTAAAAGGCTACGTATACGCGGACTGTTACATAAGCCTAATTTTTTTTTTTTTGGATGTGAACTCATTATCTCATCTTCGTCGGGGGAAAATAAAAAAAACTACGCCCAAATCGCGCTTCGGATTGTGTCACCATTTCTGCTACTGTACTCCCTTCTATCTTCATAATTCATCGTGTGTGTATTTGTTAAATTAATTGCGCTTATCTAGAAAACAAATCATGGCAACTGCAACGTCTGGCTTTGACCCCAACGATAGAGAGAGGTTAGTAGTAATTAGTAGTAGAATGATAAGCAATAAGGAAATTTGCCCTCCTTATTCATTGGTTTTATATTAGAAATTAAACATGCGTGAAATTTTTTTTTTTACACATTTGTCCGAAAGATTGTTTTGAAGATAATAGTGTGGTTTTTTAACAATGGAGTTTTTCTTAATTAATAAAAAAAATTTTTTTGGGGATTTTTCTGATTTAGCTGGTACTTTGGATCTATGTCTAGACAAGATGCCACGGATTTGTTGATGTCTGAGCGGGAAGGCGGTGTATTTCTTGTTCGAGACAGCTCTACTATTCTCGGTGACTTTGTTTTATGCGTTAGGTAACGAATTATCATTCATATTTTTCCTCTCCCCCAACAAAAAACTGTTTAAATTCATTCTTTACACATTTCTATATAGAGAGGATAATAAGGTCAGTCACTACATCATAAATAAAGTTCTACAAAATGATGCTACCAAGTTCCGAATTGGGGATCAAGTTTTTCTGGATTTACCAAGTTTATTAGCTTTTTATAAAATTCATTATCTGGATACAACGCCTTTAATGAGGCCGGTTAGTGAACCACCTACGATTTCATTCGAAAGGTGTTTTCTCAACTTTTGAAGTTAACATTATTTTTGTTGTTCTTTGTTTTAGGCTCCAAAAAGGGTGGAAAAAGTAGTGGCGAAATATGACTTCGCTGGAAATGTAACTACATTAATTTTATGGAATGTTGTAGTTTGAAAATATTTAAGTCTTTAATTTAAATATAGGATCAGGAAGACCTTCCTTTTAAAAAGGGCGATATCCTAACTATTATTTCCAAAGACGAGGATCAATGGTGGACGGCCAAAAATAGTCTAGGGAGGAGCGGTTCTATTCCTGTACCATATGTTGTTAAAGTACGATAAATAATAAAATAATAATCTAAAGAAAGAAGAATGTTTTTGTGAATATTTTTTTTTACTATCATTTTAGTATGATGAGCAATGGTCGAATAACGATTCGTCAATGCGATCCAGTTTTCCCCAATCATCAATTATCCCGCAGCCGACGCAAGAACGCAACAAAGTTAATGCGGAGAAACCAAACACGGTGTCTACAATTTCTACAGCCCGACAGTCTACGGGACAAGTAATACTGAATTGTATTTTGTTTATTATTATGCCAGCAATTGAAGTATTAGTTTCAGAGAAAACTTCCCGCGTTTGCGAAAGTTAAACAAGCTAGAGTACCCAACGCTTATGATAAAACGGCGCTCAAATTAGAAGTATAAGATTATATCTTTCTTAAAAATAAAACTATTTTATTAATTTTTGTAATGAATTAAATTAAGGTCGGCGATATTGTGAAGGTTACAAAAATGAACATAAATGGACAATGGGAAGGTGAATTAAATGGAAAAGTTGGACATTTTCCTTTCACCCACGTGGAATTTGCAGACACAGAAGATTTAACGGATGAAGCCAGTTAAAACTTAAAAAAAATCTGATCGTGTTAATTGATATCGTAAAATGGTGCTTTATAAATGTTATACAATTTTCCAGTGAGAGGTAAAAAAAAAAAAAAAAGAAAACCGATATCAACTTTTAAAAAATTTCGAATTGCTCAGTAGAAATTAAGTGCATGTGTAAAAAGAAAGAAAGAGAGAAATAACATTATCTGTAAATAAGTAACTGCTTTATGAAAATTAAAGCTAAAATTTTAATCGTTTTTATAGTTCTTTTATGTTTCGCAGACTGATCATAGGTACAAGCTAGCAGCAAATACAATATCCCTTTTTAGCCTTTTAATTGCTAAAAACAAAAAAATAATGCCCTCAAATTTTAACGTTTTAATCCTAAAAAGATAATTTAAAGTTCACTTACCATCTGCAAATTTATTTTCAAGTTCGGTATTTCCAATAGCTTTAGACGCTTGACACATCTGCCTTAAAAGTTCCTCCAAACGACGCATACAACGAATAATACTTCCTGAAAATAGAAATCAAATCGTTCGGAATAAAAAACTGAAAAATAATCATGATTCAACGAACCTTCGTGTATTTTAGTCATCGTGCAAATTTGTCCAAACGTAACTCCGTTACACCACGAATGAACGATATCCATCATGTGAGGCTTAAACGACTGCACGTATTCGTCTTCGTCCAGATTAAGTTTGGATTCAATGGATACCTTGGCTATCCTTCTCGCCATTTCCTGCATTTGCCGCAAAGGTCCGGATAATTCGTCCGTTAATTTTGGCACCTCGTTGGCTTTTTCTTGAAACACAAAGCACGAGAGTACAGCTGCGCATTGCTGAGGTGTGAGATTATTGAACACTCCGTTAAATAACAGCTCCGTCACCAACAACTCATCACCACTGAAAACATATGAAGAAATTTGAACTTAACTATTCAAACTTTGTAGTTATTCATCAACCAAAGTAGAAACTACTTAAGTCAACAGAATAATAGAAAAAAAATTAAATGAAGATATACTGTACCTGCTAATTTCACAGGCAACTCGACCTTTCGTCTCTATGACATCCGTTGCATTGCAATAACCGAGCCGTCGTAAAACTCTCTTCATACACTTGAGTTCGTTCATCTGGAGCATAGATTTAGCCTGTTTCAAATCAGTTTTTGCTTTCTTCACTTCTTCCGCTAACTACAAAGAGGGAAAAACGTTTAAAAAATGATTGTAAATTTAATGTTAAAAGTGTTATTTACTTTTATTTTTTTTTCAAATGTTTTATACATGTTTTCCAGTTCGGGATCTTTGTATATTGCCATAGAATACATACGATGTTCGTAAAGTTCCACTTTTTCTACTAATTCTTTAAAAGATGGTTCCTTAATTCCCAAATCTTTGATCGGATCTAAGAGCGGTAATCCGTGTGGAAAACGACTCTTAACTTCATTGATCGTTTTTAGAACACTCATGCGCTTGTCTAATGGTCGCAAATCTTGCGGGTAATAAATTCGGACAGAACTGATGTCTGAAATTAGCGATAAGGTGACGGGAATCACTGCCATTTCGCCTTTCTCCCCTTCTCGACAAGGTTTTACTGACGAACAGTGCTTATTGGTAGCCGTTTCTTTACTCACATGGAGAAGAATGTCTACCAAATAAACGATTTCAGTTTGTAAAGGATTCTCATTATTGTCCTTTTTCTGTTTTTGAAAATTTATTACAATTCCCCAATCGAACTCGTATTTTTCATTTTTCACCTATAAATAAAATTGTAATATAAAATTTCATTCCATTAAAAAAATTCAAAATACAGTACGTCATACTTTAACTAATCTTCCTGGCTGTAGAAATGGCAGGATATATTGTGGTTTAGTAACGTACGAGTGAATTTCTTTAGAAAGCATAGCTAATTGGCATCTGATTTTGTAGTATGCTGAAATCTCTGACGATTTCGGCACAACGATGACATCGTGTTCCTTTACACATTCTTCAAGTTCTAAAAAACAAAAAAATCTTAGTAACATGTTACTTGATAAACAAGAATTTTAAGAATAACAACGCACTTGTATATAAACTGGGAATATTAGCGTAGTTTTGAAATTGGCAAAATGACCTTTCCAACATATATTCAGGATTTACTTCTTCCACGCGCAGAAGATTTAAGACCATATTATAAGTTAAATGAAATGCGCTGTTCAAATGATCCGCTTTTCCTTTGACTAAATTTTTCCCGACTATAGGACTGATCTTCTCATCCACCATCATAATGACGATTCCTCGGTCGTCGATACCTCGTCTACCAGCTCGGCCACTCATTTGAATGTACTCTCCTGAACTCAGCCACCTGTTATTTTTGCCATCGAACTTTCTGACGTTAGTAAACAGAACTGTACGAGCGGGCATGTTGAGACCCATTGCAAATGTCTCCGTAGCAAATAAAGCCTAAAAATTACCGCGTAATTAGATACAAGATAAAATAAAAATAAATTATTAAAAGCTTACTTTAATAAGTCCTTCAGAGAATAAGATTTCGATAGTTTCCTTTAATATTGGCAATAATCCTGAGTGATGAATACCAACACCTCGTTTAAGCAAAGGCAAAACATTTTGCACTTGAGGCAATTTCTTGTCATCGTCCGAAAGTACGTCCATCGCATTGGTAAACACTTCTTCAACCAATCCTTTCTCTTCGTCTAAAAAGAAATTTCATTAGATTTATTGAAAAAATAGTCAGTAGCATGAACTTGCTTGTATTAAAATCTAGTCGAACCATTTGCATGGCATACGCTTCGCATTCTTTTTTACTAAAACTGAAAACGATTACGGGGGCGAAATTACGCTCCATTATCATCTTTACAATTTTAAAACAATTTGATTCTCCTTGCAAACTTCCTTTTCGACCTTTCATTTCTCCTTTGGCTGAGTCTCCAGCATTTTGAAGAACGTTCATAACTACATTAAAATTTTCTTCTTTAAAATTTCCCTTAAAAAATAAATAAGGTAAATTAATAAAATGGTTATCAACAAGTTATAATAATTTCAGCATTACTTGTTCGTCAACTACTAAGTGAATTCCATCTCCACCTGATGGAAATACATAATGTTGTAGAGGAACTGGTCTGTAATCTGTGTAAACGACATGACACGGCTATTTTTTTTTATAAAAGAAAAGATTAGAAAAAAAACGTAAAAAATTATTGGTCCGAAAAATATATCACCTGTTTGTGCAAGTGACAAATCCATTCGGCAAACTGTCTAGCATTCGGTATAGTAGCCGAAAGAAAAACGTAATGTACATTATCTGGTAATAAAATAATTGTTTCTTCCCAAACTACACCTCTTTCTGAAATTCATTAATACGTTAATTATTACAAAAAACACCATACCGGAATAGAAAAATATGTTTAAACAAACCTTTATCTCTCATGTAGTGAATTTCGTCGAAAACAACCCACGCTACTTCTCTCATAACTGCAGAGCCTCGATATAACATACTTCTCAAAATTTCAGTAGTCATTATTAGACAACTGGCTGTTGGATTTATGGTAACGTCACCAGTCATTAAACCAACATCTTTAAATTCTTCATAAAGTTCTCTGTATTTTTGGTTACTCAATGCTTTAATTGGTGTTGTGTAGATTACTCTTTGTTTATCTCTCAATGACATGGCAATAGCGTATCTATAAATATAAATTCAATAAAATATCAAATATTTAAATATTAAATTAAAATGAAATGTTGTACTCTGCAACAACAGTTTTTCCAGCTGAAGTATGGGCTGATACCAAAACCGACTGGTTATTATCTAAGCATAAAATGGCTTCTTTTTGAAAAGGATCCAACACAAACGGATATTCCTTGGCTTTTGGAATTTCACGTTTCAACGGTATATAATCCGCGTCGTGAGGGACTGCAACTTCGTGAGTACATATTTCTACCGTATCCACAGTGTGAATTTTAATTCGTGGAATTGAATCTCCCAATCTATTTCAAAACATAAAAAATTTTAATTATTTGATTTTTTTTTTCTGCGGTGACATTAAACTACTTGATTGTCTCTAAATCAATGGAGGCTTTAGTTTTCTTCGCAGGTCCTTCCAAACTCTCGCTGTCGTCATTCGAATCGTCATCTAGTTTGTGTTTACCACACAATTCAGTTAGAACTTTCTTGAGTTCAGATCTGAAAATGCACACCGTATTCGGTTTTAAAATAAAATGAAAATAAAGTAACTTATGCTAACAAACTCACTCAATGTTCTTTTGCTTTTCCCCATCTGCTACGGATTCTTTATTTTCTTTAGGCCTTCCTGGGCTTTCAAAAACCGCAAATAAGTCATCGGAAAACAGGTCTTCAGACATGATAATTCGCTTTCTTACAAACTATGAAAATGCGCATAAATAAATTTGTTTAGAATAAAACCTAATCAAATTGTGATCCACAACACGCGTTTAAACCAGAGAACCACAGAACGTGTAAATCACTTAGAGATTTACACAAAAGATTTACGAATTCTTCCCCTTTCCATTTATTTAAAAGAAAGCGGCAAATTTAAATTTTTTAAAAATTTACAATAAATTCACGGCTTTACAAAAATTAAGCAAAAAGTTAGTGCAAAAAACTATTGCACGTGATCACAAAAACACAAAACAAAGGGAGTCCTCACAAATCACGACACTTGGCTTTTCTTGCTAGAACATGCTCTCATTTTATGATAATTATGCAGACTTACCTCACTACCGGTAGTCCGTTTTTATTAAATTGTACTGTAATAATTGATAACTAATTATTTTGTTTTTACCAAATAAAAAAAATTAGATTTGCAAGAGTAAATGGGGCGTTCTGCCGCGATGGTCCTGGTTAAAATAGATTTGAGAGCCAGAATATAGCGAATTAGAACTTGATAAAGCGTGTTAAAACTTGAAATTTGATTGCGCTAATAACTAATAATTAATATCGTAAAATAATGCTTTTAAAAAGTTAATTGTATAATTTTCCAACGAGCGGTAATAAAACCCACATATCAAATTATTAAAATTTGAAAAATAATTGCATAATATATTCCCACTCATAATTAAAATTACAAATAATTGGAAAGGAAAAAAAAAATCTAAACAGGAAGATAAGGAACAAAATAATTGTCTACTTATTTTTACAATTTCGTTATTTTAATGATAAATAAAAATTGTTTTGACAAGGACAAAAAAAAATGTGAAAATGTATTACAACAATGAAACAATAATAATTCTTATAATGATACTTTATCGTCTATCTCTATAACTTCTGTCGCTGCGAGAGGCATTAGAACTGGTTCGACGAAGAAAATCATCGACAGAACGTTCATACTAAAACACACATAAAATAAGAATAAATAAAAATATATTTTTTTAAATATATCTACCGCTCTTTTATCTGGTCGCCCCGATCTCGATAAAAAGAGATCAGGGTGAGGTTGAATACGATTGTAATAGGGAAGAGAGGCTTCCAAAGACGGATAGGGTGGCTAAAATTTAAAATCACGGCATTGAAATAATCTTTTTAAAAAATATTAAAGAAAAATAAAATTTTACAGGCGGTCCAAAAGGAAGAGGAGGTAGCGGGGGTCTTGAATTAAAATCGCGAATGTAATCAGGATAAGACTAAAAAAAAAAATTACAAAGTGTTAGAAAAAAGTTAAAGAAAAAGCATTAAAATAATTAAATCAATTACTTGATCCAAAATAGAATCTCTTCGTATTCCAGCAGCGTATCTCGATATATTTGGTAGCCTATAAATCAATAAATATAATTAATATCGGGTATAATTAATCGATAGCGCAATAAAAAAATGTTTCTCTACCACAGGCGAGATTGCCTTCCGCTCATTTTTGAAATAAAATCTCTGAAATCGTGCAAAAGATTAATTCATTAACATCGCCATTAAGCAATCGTATATGGGTAGAATATTATAATAAGCGAGCAAGTTCTTTTGAAAAAACAAATATCAAAAATTATTAGTAAACGAAAATAAAAGTTAAACTTAAAAATAATAACTACAAAAAAAAAAAATAATAATAATGACCCATATGATATAATAATTATTTTGATTTCACGCTGTTAGCTCATTTCAAAAAACTCACTGCTAAACAATATCTCAAGAAAAAATATTACCGGTCGTGTCTTTCGTTGTCGTAAGAATTCCCTGATCCAACCACTGCAATCATAATTAAAAAAAAAAAAAATTAGTCAATTTAAAAATGTCGAAACGGCGTATACGGCAAAAATTTAAATAAAGAAATGGGAAAACGATTTCAACCTTCGTAATAATCAGAATTTCTACTTCTTTTGCTCTTGGGACTGTAGTCATCTTCGTTGCGACGATGAGCGCCCGAACTTCTTCGCCTGAATTAACACACATTAACACATTTTATAGCAAAATTAACATTTCCTTAAAAAAAAATATTAAAGAATCGCTGCAACAGCCGGTCGTTCACGCACGGAAATATATCACCACCCGCACACATATCACTTTAACACTCGCGGAGAGAAAAAAAACAACACCGATTAAAGTCTACGTAAAGAATCCTCTTCCAATATTAAATAAAACTGATAAGTCCACACATGTAAATGTCCACCATTCCCTTTTCATTTCTAGCCCCTACCCAACGCACACCACAAAATACTTTTTTTTAATAAAAAAAAAAAGACAATCCCGACGGTGGTGCTCAAAGAGACAAATCTTCTCCGAGAGAAGAGGATTGGTCTCCTCGTCCATTTGCATTTAACTCTTTTAATGAGTCTTTTAAAATGTCAAATTAAAAAATGATAGAATGATAAAAGATAGATAAGCCCCCATTTATATATATTATGTATGCTACCACTTATATTTTTTTTCAAAAGTCCAAAATAGAGTTCTGTAAAATTGTCCAACCAAAAGGCTAACCTCAAGGAAGAATTTCCGCGATGACCGCTTCGACTGGGAGGTCGGTGATGATGACGACGTTTCTCGTGACGACGACGGTCATGTCGTCGATCCCAGCTAGCACTACCACCACCACTGCTTCGAGGTCTAACTTGACCTCGAGAACCGCTTCCTGCTCCACCTCCGCTGCTTTTACTACGATTTCCACTGGCTCCGCTTCCTCCTCCTCCTCCACTGGTTATATCACGGCGATTTCGTTTCACGTGTCGAATCATTTCATCCAAATCGACACTGTCGTCCATTGGAAACAGTCGGCACAACTCTTCTCCCACTTTCGTCTCGATTTCCTAAATTAAACGTCACACACAACCATCCATTTGGGATAGAGCCAATTAAGATTTTATATAGAGAGGGGGATAGAAATAAGAGAGATAAATATTGACAATTCTTCTATAGCAATAGTTCATAAAGTTCAATTATAGAGCTCGCGTATTATTTTTAATTGTTCTATTTCTTTGCAGCGTTGCACATAAAACACAACACTTAAGTTCATTTCAAGTCGAGAAAGAAGAAATATTTTTTCCCCCAAATAATTCACATCTTTTTTTTTCTCCTCTTACCTAAAGATATTAACTAATTAATTACAAAAACTCTACCTTACCTGACCATCTCGTCCAATTTTTACGGGTTTGCCATCGTTCCACGAATTATACAAATGTTGAGTTTTAGGAAATGGCAGTTCCCTCCTAAATTTTTACATAGTTCATTAAAAAGTTCAAAAAGATTACCTATATTTTTTTTTAAAAGAAAGATTGGGCTCACCTGCAAACCCAATCAACTTGAAAAACACCTCCTAAAGCTTTAGCACTCAATCCGGGTGGTAGAACCCATTGAACAACAGGACCATCACGGCGAGATTCCCCATTTACTCGCGCAAAGCCTGAATTTATTTTTTTTAAGAAACGAAAGAGTTGTCAATCACGTTAAATGTATAAAAACTGATTATACAAACCTTGAAATTTGCCGCTTTCTTTCACGGAAAAGATTAATATCACGTTTGATGATTCCTAAATAAAAATAGAATCATTAATAAGAATTAATATAATGTTGAACTTAAAATACTTTTATTGCTTGATTAATTTTTGCTTCGTTTTGAGGTGGCGTGGACCACACTCCTTTGGCTTTAGATAAGGCTACGTTTTCGTGATTGTTACTTTTTATAACGTAGTATCGAGCGTCACGAAATAAGTATCGAATTTTGCCCAGATAATCTTTGCGACCAATTGGCGAAGTTCTTCTAACTTTAGCAGGACTCCCTAATATTAACAAGAACAAACATTAGTTTTACGATACATTGAACAAAAATATTGAATGCACAAACTTTCTCTGCTGCGACTTTTCTTTTCGTAAACAATCGGAGAGATTTCCCTTTGCCTCTTTCTTCTTCGGTGCCTATTCGATGAAGACTCGTCTTTTTCACGATGCATCGATATATCTGAAAATAGAAAGTTCAAAAATAATTTAAGTTAATATTCATGATGAGAAATAACTCACGAATTTACCTGAACCCGAAGATGTTGAGCGACTCGATGAGGAAAAAGGTTGAGAAAAATCGCTGGAACTTCCATCGCTAAAATCGCTAGATGAACTCGCTTCACTTCTAGTATCAAATTCAGCCGCGTCACAGTCGTTAAGATCTTCAGCTGTGGGAGCAGAACTTGATAATTTAGCATCATTTTTTTCTTCAGATTGGTTATTCTCCTTATCTATTATCATTAAGCATAAAACTTTGACGCAAAATAAAATAAGTAGTTTATCAAACTTTTTAATTCCGATGCCGGTTTTTTCCCATCAACTTCATTCGCTGACTTTTTCACAACGTCTTTCGATTTCACATCACGTTTTACCACTGGATTTTTCACCGCCGTAGTTTTTTGCTCGACTGGCTTCTTAATTGTTTGATTTGCGCCGGCTAATGTAATATCAAATTTAAATATACATTGTACTTATCATATTATAACAAAAAAAAAATCAAAATTACGTTTTCTAGTATCCGCAACTTTTGCATTTAATTTCGCAGGTGCCGGTTTTGCTAGGGGTTTCTTAATAACACCAGTAGGAGGTTTCTTAAAAAGTAAAAAAATAATAAGGACACAATGTTTGATAATAATATCGCGAATATTTTACCACAACTGCTGAAGGATTCTTAGTAGGGGTAGTTTTTTCCACTTTCACCGATACTACTTTTGGTTGTACTTTGGCTGCCACTTTATTTTGAGACTTTGGCGCGGTAGCTGATGAAGTAGCGGATTTGCTGTTATTGGCGTTGTTGCTTTTAACCGGAGTTGTTTTCGAGTTCTGAGACCGAGTCACTCTCGCAACTGTCGCCGAATTAGTTTCCGCTTTTATATTTGGTGTTTTCTTAATTTCGTCGGGAGAAACTTTAGAAACACCTTTTCTTACGCTGCTATTCACTTTGGTGGGCATTTTATTGATTTTCTTTTTACCTATTCCAAACGAAACCACGACATTAATCAATAATATGACGTTAAAGAAATGTTATTATAATCGTAAATACCCGCTTTATTTTCTTCAGAATCATTTTTTAATTCCGCCGCTAGTTCATCGTACACATCGGATGTTTCCAAAATTTCGTCCAAAATGTTTACTTCAGCGACGACTACAGAAAATATTAAGATTTAAAATCAAAAATTATTTTTTTTATAACGAAACAATTTTTTGCAGCTATCGTTATTTTTCATTTCCATTATAATACAGTATATTATTATAATGAAAGTTTATCGAAGCAAATTTCCTTATTTTATGACGCATAAACAAACACAAAAGATCATAAAAATTTTAGAGAAAAATGGTTTAATTTATTACCTTTATTATTTCCCATATCTTCACTCATTGTAAAATATCTCTACGTTTCCGAGTTTGTTCTACTATAACTTATCATTAATACGATCATGCGTTTTCCAAAAAATGCACCAGCGTCGTTTACATTCTTTGATAAATTCCTCGCTAAAAAACGACGCAAACTTTTAATAAAGAACAAAATGGCTTCCAACAAAATATTTGTTGACTAGTATCGTTTCCATTATTAAACAATCGATTCCACTTGTAAAGAATCGATTCCTTTTAAACGTCAAACTTTCCCAAGCACGCCACAGGACGGCACTACTAACGCCTTTTCCATTCGATTGCAAATACCGGTATGTACAGTACATTAATGTAATGTGGCCTAGTAACTGTACAGAATTTTGTGTTGTAGCCGGGAACCAAATGTGTTTCAAATTAAAATGAAATCTTCCGCTTGTTTCGCAATACTGCTTTAGCCATTAATAATGTTTCGTCGTTTTTCGTGGTGCATGTACACGAAAAAAGTTAATTGTTTAAACTAAGACTAGGTCATTTTTTTTTTTTTTTTGAAAAGAAAAGCAAAAGTAATTTTTATCAAAATCGCAAAAGTTACGTCACAACATCACTAGTGTGCGGTATTTAACGCTTTTGCTCAAACCAGATTGATGCAAGTGTTTCAATCAAATGAAACTTGGCCGAATTGATTCATCAAAAATCTAATTTGCGGTGACAACATAGCAAAATTTAGTTTGTTATTACCGTATTTTGTTTGGTAGCCAAGTGGCTATACTAAATATAAAAACGAAAACATTTACCGATATTTACTTTTTATTAAGCTATAACACTGCCTATTTTTTAGTCAGTTAAAAAATCACCAGAAAAAATGCAGAATTTTACATCTTTCTTTTTTTTTAAGAAATTAATACAGGGTTTGCCGTTTAAATTTCTAGCCAAAATTATCATAACCCACAGTGCATTTTAAGTGGCAGCCTACATACGTATTTTTATTGGGCCATTTTTACTGCATGTCTTTTAAGCTGTTACAGTATATACCCCACGTTATTTATTAAGTTATTTCGATTAATTCAAATTAAATCGAGCTTCTATCCTACGTTTTCTGGTGTTTTTTTTTTTTTTTTGCTATTATTGTAGAGAAAATTTCAACGATTTTTCTTACACTCAAATTTCAACGAATTAAGTTATTATCCAGCAAAAAAATGTAAATAAGTGGAAAAAATATATTTTTTTTTTGCTTAATGATTGTCAACAATTAGATTATGTCCATCAATTATGCTAATTTAGCTTACTCATCTGTTTTTATTTTTGTAAAGCTTTAAACTGTATTTTATTTTACAGATTCAAGCACATTATAAATTATTATTTTTATTAGCATCATTATTCTTAAAAAGGTTAATAAACATATGAAATTCAATTTTATTTTTTGCTACAGATCAGCAAAGCATTTTTCAGTAGTTTGCTCTTAATTTAATCCGAATAACTTGAACATTCTACTATAGGCCTACATATCGTGCTTGCTATTCAATTTTTTATTTTACAGCATTTTGTTTGTTCGGTTGGTTTTTGCTCAGGTTTCTACAGGCCTCAGGGAATGTAGGGAACGTCGAAAAGCCACCCTGCACTGTATTAAACGTGGACGTTTTTACTTTTCATAGTTCTAATGAAGTTTTAAAAAATGTTTTTTTTTTCGGTGAAAAGAGAAAGAAAACAATTCTTAATGAAGAAATTACACCATTTTTTAAATTTTGCGCAAAAAAACACCGTACGCAATTAAATCGGCAATTGGGCGTTGTTCATCCCTGAAAACAATTAAAATAAAATACCGGTAGTACGGTAATATTTTAATTAAAATAAGTTGCAAAAAACTGTTTCTTTAGTCAACACACTAAAGCGTCGATAATCCGGACCGTCAATAATACGCATTATCAACGGTACAGCGCTGTTAATTAGTCCATAAAAGATTTGTATAAAAGCTCAAATACTGTTTGATTTACTGTTGGTTTCACTTTCGTAACCATTAAATTGAATTATAAACAATTTCAGCTGCTTTAGTTTGATGACGTCTACAGGTCATTTTATTGATTCGTTGCGAAAATCCGGATAGAATCCTGTCTCAATTGATCCCGATTATCGACGCTCGAATAGCTATAGCAAAAAAACGCTGAAAATTGCCAAAGTTGCTTAGGAATACTGTACATGTACATGTATTTCTATCATTCCTCAAACATTTAATTGGTTGGGACGTCATTTTGAAGGCCCCCTCCCCCCTGAATTTGTGGAAAAGTCATTTGTAAGCAAATGGTGTCCAAAGAAACGCAATACTGTATTTGGCTGTTTACTCAAAAAAAATTCACGCCTCGCAAGTTCGATTGCTTGTTTGTTAGATTCATTACTACTTTTTCCAAATGGGTGGGGAGAGGGAAAGGTGGATAGAATGTTTTGTCCCAAAGTTTTAACATTGCCCCCTCCCCTCCACTGAAAAATTCTGAGATGAAATCCATGCTACAGTAATTGGCCATAGGAAATCATTGTACAGTAGGCCTACATGTATTTTGTTTTTGAGCTGTGATTGTCATGTACTGTAGATCAGTGAGGTGACCTGTTGAAAAAGGTGACAAGACAAAATAATTATCATACCGTAGTTCGTCATGAGACTTGTTCAACGCTATAATAATACCCTTTCACCCTTTCCATACTAATTTCTTAAAGAGCGCCTGAACAATGCAAACATTCCAAGGTCAGTGACCTTTCTCGAAATAAGTGGCACGAATAATTTGAAGAACAATTTACAGTCGGTCAAATTGCCAGTCGGCGAATTTAACTTCGGCCAATTGACCGCGGCCACTTGACTTCGGCGTTTTTGTTTTCGGCCAATTGACGGGTCACGGAGAAAAATAGGGGATGATTTAAAACAACTTTTGATTATTAACTTGTTCAACTTGTTTAAAAAATGTTGTAACATTTTTTCAGTAAACTATTAGATTTAATTTTATTAAACGTTTTATGGTAAGCCTATTTGCAAAATTTAACCAGAAAACGCAGGATAGAACCTCAATTTAATTTGAATTAATCGAAACAACTTAATAAATTTGCATCATACTTGTAGGCCTATTGTACGAGTAAGCCTACAATATTTAAAAAATGCTCTTGTGTAAATTATCTACCTTTAAAATAATGCGGTGTTAACGCGTGTTCTGAAAATTGATTTAAAACGCAAATGTGTTTCAAACACACTATGTTATTTTAATAACTTTTAACGACACTAAAAAAGTGACCAAAATTATTACTCCAAGTAGTATAAAAAGCTGCCCTTTAGGTACTAGAAATGTTTCAAAAAAGATGCAATTATGCATAAATATTAGTAGATAAATATGTAGTAAATTAAAAAATTAATGTCACAAGTCTTTCAATAAATCAAAAACAAAATTCTTGATAAAATGGTTTCCTATGACTAATTACAGTACCGGTAGATATTTTAACAATGATAAAAAACTGTTAAACAGTCATAAAGTGTCAATATAATAACTTTCAGTGTTTTTTTGCTCTCCTTTCTTGGTACAGTAAATTGTCGATAGTCCGGTTCATTTTGACCAATTATCAAATTTAACAAATTATTCTGATTTTTGAAAGGAATAAATAAAAGGGCCGGTAGACGTTCTCAAAGTCAAAAAACTTACTAAAATCGTTAATAAATTAGATTTTTTTAAAAAATAATTTGCGTCTAGATGCAATAGACAAAACGTCAAAACCCCGAACATCTAAACCAAGAACCAAATACATGTACAGTAATGTTAATGGTTACAAAAGTGAAACCTATAGTAAATCATAAAGTACAGTGCATGTACTGTATTTGAGATTTTAAAAAATCTTTTATGAACTTTTAAGTTTTAAACAGCGGCAGTGGTTTGAACCGTTTAATCCGAATTTTATCGAATCCGAATTATCGACGCTCTACTGAATTAACTCAAAAAGACAAAAAACATTTGAATTAACTCAAAAAGACAAAAAACATTTGAATTAACTCAAAAAGACAAAAAACATTTTTTTGTGGCTATGAGATACAGTATCGAAATAACCGTCTGTTGCAATTAAATATTTCTAGTTTGTTTTAACTGTTTTAACGGATAAACTAAACCCAATTACCCTTATTATTGATGATGACAAAATATTACAATAATATTAGTAAACGCGCTTTAATTGCCTCGCAAGCTCGGCAAAAAGAATAATGGTGTGCACATTGTTTAAAAAAAAAAAAAATTTTAGGAGGCGCCAAAATAAAAAAAAAAATGATGGTGATGGGCGCTGTGTTTCGATTTGGTTTCAGGTGAAACATTTCTTTTTACACCAGTCATGCATTTTATTCACCAAAGGTCGCAACCAATTGAGGGGCTGATTTGAAAAGTGGTCCAAGTGCATTTTTTTGACAAAATGGTCTAAGTGCAGGGTGCGATAGACAAAGTCGTAATCTTATAGAGGAAAAATGGGCTAAGTGATTCAAAGTGAAAATTTGAATGTGCAGTTAATTGAATTTTTCAGCTGTCATAAGCTTCTTAATTAACGTTGAACTTTAATTGAGATTTACTCAAAATTAACAAAATCTCACTTAGACCACTTTTCAACTCAGCCCCTCAATTAGCTTTCTCTTTTTTTGCATGCAAGAGGTTAAAGAGAGGTGCCCATACCTCTTTCCTCAACAAACCAAATTAGGAAAGGGCCTAGGTATGACGTTATTTTTGAAGGGCCAATGCGAGAGGGTGCTAGGTAGTACTGTATATTAAATTGCTCTACATTGCGGTTCACTATCTCTGCATCATTGAAACGTTCTCCCGAGGTGTCTCTCACTTCAGGCCTGCCCCATTCAACTACAGTTCTGTAAACTCGATCGCGATGAATACTAAAATGAAGAAAACTAGCAGGGGGAACAATCAATTTCCAAAAAAAAGTGCTACGTCTAATGGTAAGTTAGCTATTACGGTAGACTATATTTTAATTTACATCACCTTTTTGCATAACTAATGATACATAAATAAAACTAAAAAAAAAAGTGCCTAGGAGTTTTGATTTAATAACATCAGTCTACGAGTATTTTTGCGCTATGTATTTTCCCCTCGGCTAACGCTTATTATAAAAGAATTGCTGTCCACCAAAGGCCTTAAGAGCGCACATTGTACTTTAGCGCTCTAAATTCTTTAAAAAATTCTAAAATTTTAAATTATTCTTTTATGTTGATCTACAAATATTTGGCCCAACATACAATAAGAATTTTAAATTTTTAGTTTCCACATTTCTATGCTGTAAAATGCCCAAACTTTGATGAAACGCTGTTCACTATATTAGCCATTGAGTTAACAAAGCCAAATCTAGGTTATTACGCTCAATTAATTTAAACAAACCGGTCTATTAATATAATTCACACCAAAATATTGCTTTTTTTAAATCCGCAGCACACACAAACAACAGAGGCTTGCGTAAACATGTATTTTTTTAAATTTCAAATGTCCCATCGCTGGATATAATAAATAAATAAGAGTACCGGTATAACCAATAAATTATAAATGGATAAAATTTAGATCTCCGCTGGTTTCGCTCGATCCAATCTGACTTCGAGATACAATAGACTTACACTGTCCTTGAGAGGGATGAATAAAACACCCTTCAAATGCAATAATTATTAACTGCAACGATCCGGTTTTTTCATAATTACTCCCACACAAGTTGGCATCTACATCCCAAGTCCACATTAATTACATTTAGACCGAATTTTAAAAAACCAATAAACAATCAAAAATAAAATATTAATTATCGTTCACAAAATGTGCAACAAAATTTTCACAAACTTTTAAAAAAAAAATGCAAAATAAATTATGTCCAGTCCCGTAATAATATTAAAAGCAAAATTATTATTAATATTATGTATACCTGTAATGAAAGTATAACGAGATGTTACAATATGATATTACAACAAAAAGCTTTTTTTAAGTTTTAATTTTATTTTTTAATATTTTTTTTTTTTTTTGGAATTTGCGGACAATACTGTATTTCTTTTAATAAGCAGGTTTAATTTAAGTTAAAATAATAAATTTTTTTTTAGAGATCAAACCATATAGTTGCCAACTATGTGATTTATACGCTAGCAATCGCTCATCCAACTTAAAGCGGCATAAACGACAATATCTTGGTGATAAACCATTAGACTGTTGTGGACAAATATTCGTATATCCATGTTTGTACGCCAAACACAAAGCTATTGAGCACACGGAAAGAGGATATGACTGCGCAGTGTGCAAAAGCAACTTGAAACTCTGCTTTAACTTCAAGAAACGCAGTTCCTTTGAACGGCACATGCACACTCACTCAGAAGAAAAGCCTTATCCATGCCCCAACTGCGAGTATGCCGCAACAACCAAGTCCAATCTAAAACGACATTCAAAAAGGCATACGAATGGCTCAAGCAGAGTTACGACGGCGATTGAGAATAACAGCTCAACCAACTTTGGTTTCAGTGAATCGTCTGCAGGTAGATCATCACCAGAGAATACTTCACCACAGCGATTTTCCCCATCTTGTCAACCAAAGACATTCTTTCCTGTTCCTCCTTGGTCTGTCTCTCCTTCATATAAACTTCCCCCGCCTCCTGATGCACACTGTTATTATGGATCTCTTAAAATTTGATTTTTTTTTAAAAGTATCATTATTTTTTATCTCCACTTGTCGATCAATTATAATAATAATGGAGTTTGTCATCCATTTTTATTTTTGTAAAGCCTTTCACTGTATGTTTTATCATTATCATCAAAAAGATTAATAAACAAAACAAAATAAAATCAATTTTATTTTTGATACAGATTTTGCTCTTAATTTTTGCAGAATAAGTTGAACAGACTACAATATTTCGCCTTTGCTAATCAACTTTTCGTTTTCATTTTATGGGACCGTATTTTGTTATGTATTTTTTGCCCTGGCTTCTAATGGGCTGCAGGGAATACAGAAGATCTCGATATGCCACAATGTTACTCCTGAATGTGTTTGTGCACCCAGAAGTAGTTAGAGTGGAAATCACCCATTCCACTACTGTATTTGTTAGGCCATGTGTTCTTAACTCTAGTGTTTTAATGGGAACGCAGAAAAGCTTCCTTTTAGAAAGATGCTACGGGTACCTCTTTCGAGTTGTTCATTACCTTGCCCAGATAATGTTGCTTCCTAAAATTACCGTATTCTTTGCTTTTGTGAGGAGGAACTTTTTGTTCTAAAGATGTTTTTAAAAAAATGATTTTCTTGGTGAACGAGAAGGAAAATGATAAGAAACCCATCAAAACTGACTTTATACAAGTACGGTAGCTATAATTCTTTCGCGTTAACTCCTTTTAATAAAATGGGTTTTTTTTTTACTGTACATACGTATTTGATAATTTATTTGAAGTATTTCGCGTTTTTTAAATTGTTAAACTTTGAGTTGAATATAATTTAACAAAACTATAAAATTACTCCTTAAATATACTGCAAGCATCGATAAAACAAGTTACCTCGTAAAAGCAAAAATTACTAACAAATATCAATTTTTTTGAAACAAAAACCACACACAAAAGAATTACATACAGTACCGGTATTCGCTTTAAAACTGCTGACCAAAAATAATTAATTTAAAATAATTAAAAATTACACATTTTGATAACTGATAATAACATCAGCACAGTCATTCTAACAATTTTAAACTTTTATTTATGGTCTTTTGGACTTTCTACTTCATCTTCAATGTCGCTTTCTATTTTTTTTTTGGCCATATCTTTTTCTATTTCATTTTCAATTATATCCTTCACCACTTCTTTTTCGGTATAATTTTCCACACCATTTGATTTCATGAAAATCGTCTCATCATTGTTATTTTGTCCGGGATAACGAACATTGCCATGACTATCGATTGTCACGTATTCGTAGCCCCAACACATCCAAGCAAACACAAACATTACAACCACCAATAAGCTAGCGTATAAGAAAAACATTGAAGACTATAGAAAAAAAAAATAAAAATTCTCATTAAAATAATATTTGTTTTAACTAAAAATTAAATTGGCATCACCTCATCATCGAACATAGGAATGCTCTCCAAAATAATAATCAGTAAATTTCCCACAGCATCTGTAATAAGCCACGCTGCTTGCAACACAGATTTCATACTAACCGGAGCCTTTAAAAAAAAATTTTAACAAGTTTTGTTCAGCATTTTTTCGGAAAATAAAACTGCCTTTATCAACATACTTGTGAGTAAGAAAATTCTAATCCAGTGATTGAAAACATGATTTCCCCTATTGTGATAATAATGTACTGAGGAAGTTGCCATACCATCTTAACTTTATTTGCTTTAACTTCTTGATAAGACACAACATTTACCTTTAAAATTCAATAAATCTAAATAAATAAAATAAATCCTATTAGGTTATTTTTACTTGTGAGTAAGAATCATCGGCCTGAATGGCGATTGTAAAAACGCCTCCATTTGCAATGTCCAATGTAAGATGGGGAACTGTAAATGTTGAACCATCAAATTCAGGAAGTAGCAAGTCATAACTAAAGAAATCCAATGATAATTCGAAAATTAGTACTTTAATTGCGGCATCACAGAAATTATTATTAAAACCATACTAATCAGGCACGAGTGATTTATATTCGGAGTACAAGGTGAACGAATCGTTGTTCGATGTATTGTACATATAAATGGCATTAAAACTGTATCTGTCATCGTGGTGACTCTTTAAAATTAAATCATCGTCATTGCCAAAAGCCCACGCCAACCTTAAAATTTCAAGAGAAAAATGATTACCAGTATAGTAAGCCTATTACTTTAAATGGGAAGATAAAACCCTTCTTCACTAAAAATGACTGAAATAACCCTTTATTAAAAATCTAATTGGCCATAAGAAACCATTGCAGTAAATACTTTGTATTTGAATTACGAACTTAACGAGTAACTTAAGAGTAACGGTCTTATAAGCCCCCTTACAAGAACCTCCATTCACTGATTCAGGTTTTGCCTATGCATGGAGGCAAAGCTTTTCTCCCACGTGTTTAGTGAAAATAATGGGTTAATTACTATTGAGGGACACCTAATCTGATTACCTAGTGTCCGGATTACCATCATCAGGTTTCTTTCGACTTTGGTCCATCTACAACCCAATAAATAATAATAATTAGTGAAAAGTCACTTTGTAGTATGTTAATTAATATTGTTTCAAAATAATCTTTAAAATGTTGACCACTATTATCACAAATAATTTTATTATTGGGGCAGATTTCAATTTAAAAAAAAATCTCCTAAACTTTGTGCCATTTCCATCATAATACAGTAATTATAATTTCTTAAAAAGCACCTGAACAATGCAACCTTTATCATTCCAATCTCAGTAAAGTTTCTCAAAATGTGGAGAAAAAAAAAACAACGAATAAGTGAAAAGTCGCTAAAAACCATTAATAATTATGAAGAGCAATTACTTAACAGGGATGATTTACAGTACTGATGATTTAAAACAACTTTTGATTATTAAAAATAAATTTTTTTCGATTACATTTTATTTAAAAAAATTACTGTAATATATTTTCAGTTGCCTAAGTGATCTTATGATATTTTTTTTATCATACTAAATTTAATATTAAATTATTTTCTTACTTGTAGCATTTGAGAATTATTTCCATAGCTGCTAAAAACAACAGTATATGCACCAGCACTGTTAAGCACGAGAGGCCATTGTTTTGGCTGAAATCTGCCAATCTCGTCACATGTGTAAGTAACATTCACATAATACTCCATGTCGTGTTCAGTTACTGGTACAGTCATTATTTGTGAACTCTGTCTTAAATAAAATCTTTAAAACAAAGCTAATCAATATCAAACTATTAATCAAGTTTCTCACAGCCAATTTATTAAGATTGAAAGAAGATCCATCGGCTGTCGAAGGAGATCCAATATTTAGAGAACAATTCATGGTATTCATATAGGTAATTTCAGCAGTTCCTGAACTCGGTAATACAGGTAGACCTTTCTAATTATTAAAAATGTAAACAATTTTTCTTCTTAAGTTTAAAACTTGCGGCCAAAAATTAAAAATATTATACTTCAATTTGTAATTGAACAACAGCAGCGATGAAAAAAGCAATTGCGGCGAGAATACCACCAATAAACATCCGGGTAAGTTTTCTGCAATTAAGCAATTTCATTGCATAAAATATAAATCAACAAGCAGCTAAAAATCCAAAAAAAAAAAAAATATATATATATATATAGGCATATATATAGGCCTACTTTTCAAGAAGATTGCATTTGGCAAACAGTGGATAAACTCCATAATTAAACACGGGAATGAGAAGTAGAATAAACAAAGGGTTGACGACTTGCATTTGGTCAGGAAGAATGACGTAATTTGAGGTCTAAATTAAAATTTAATATTAATAGTTTGAAAATTTATTGCAAATTATTTAAACTAATTACAAGTCTCCCATCCATTTCTGTGGCTTGAATAGTCCAAGTGGAACCTTGTTGCTCAAACAGAGCCCAAAAAACAGGCAAAGGGATGTAAAGATACATAACTCGAAAAGCAGCTTTACAATCATCGAGAAATTGTTGATCATATTTGTCATCAGCATAGTTTAACCAATGAGAACGCTTTTCTTTAATTTTGTTACGGCGTTTAAGGGCGTGCTTAATTAATTCCGTAATAATTAACATTACCAAATTGCAAAATTAAAACAGAAATTTACCCAAACGCAAGATGATACTTTAGCAACTATATTTTCCTTTGGTGGAATAATCCGATACATAAATTTTCCACAAACAAATATGACTAAAAATGTAATAATAATAATTAGTACAAAACTATTATATTTTTAAAAATTGAAATTTTTTTTTTCTCTCTCTCTTACTGATAGAGGTAACCATGAGGGCTGCAGGAAGCCCGAAAGCCAAAGGAAAACAGGTATCCTCACCAAAACATTGCACATCCTCACGAAGTAATGGAGTGACAAAAGTGGAAATAAGACTTCCGGCATTAATTGAAAAGTAAAATACAAAGAAAAACGATTCCCTGGCTTTCAACTACATTTGAAGTTAAATATAAAGATGTAATTTGTTTTAGCAATCACGTTAGTTTAATGTAGTCAACAGAAATTTAAACACCGGCCAGTGAAAAAGTAAACTGTTTTAAAATTAAATCAGACCTGATCGATATCGAATTGATCTCCGCCGAATGCAGAAACGCATGGTTTTATTCCACCTGTTCCCAACGCAATCAAAACCAATCCAATCATTGACAGCGCTCTACGTTAAAACCACTCCTTATTCACAAAGAACACTATTTTACCATTATCAAAAATCTCATAAAATTACGTCATTGGTGCTATAGAATCAAACATGGAACCTCCAGACAAAACAATATTTCCACATGCATAAATAATGGATAAATAAAGTATGGTTCTAAATAAGCAAAAAATAATTAAAATTGTATATTAATTGACAATTTAAAAAAAAAATCAAGTCAATAAATATAAAGTTTACAAATTTTAAAGTACCGTAATTTTTGCGGATCAATAAAATTAATTGCAGTATAAATAAACCATAAAGTACAGGTATTTGTCTTGAAAGTCAAAATTCATATTACACTCAAGGTTTAATTTTTTAAGATAATGTCCATTAATGCAAAAACAATAATTTGCAAAGAGCATGCGCAAAAAATTAAATTTTCATTTCTAAAAGTATAAAAAATTAATTTCTGCTTGCATTAGTTTTTTCTCCTTGCATTAGTTTTTTCTCCTTGCGTCAAATGTTTTTAATATCTCATTAGCAAAATTTTGATTACTCAATAGTTGCCAGGAAACCACAAAACAATTGAAAATAACAGATAATTTCCTCTCTCCATTTTGTAACAAAAGCGTTTATAGTACTCGTAAATAAATATGCAAGTAGGCAATATTTGTACCTAAATTTTCCAAGCCAACTGTCTGCTAACCATGCTCCTAATATTGGCGTAAAATAGCACAGCATTACAAATGTGTGATAAATAATAGTAGCTGTATTATCACTCATCCCCAATTGACTGGTACAATACAAAGTAAGAACGGCTAATAAAAATTATTTAAAAAAAAATCATCTAGTTAAATCTAAGAATTATTTCTGATGTTAAAACTCACTTAAAAAAAGTATACAAAATATAATAAATACCTCGCATTCCATAATAAGAAAATCGTTCACAAAACTCATTTCCCACAATAAAAAACACTGATTTTGGAAATTTTTTTCTCTTAACTGAACCAATTATTGACTCCACATCATTTCCTTCGCCCACATCACTACCTTCGCGTTTTTCATCTTCCATCTTAACAAATAACTTAGTTTTAACAAATATTTTCAACAATTTGACTTGTTATATCAAATTTTTGTAAAATGATAAAACCTTCGAATATGATGGCAGCTCATCAATTTTATCTTCATTCATGGTAAAGAGGGGAGAGCATCCAACACTTAACGAACACGTTTAAAGTGCGTATATACTTTCGAATTATTGTGATTAATAAAATGTTCTTCATCGGTCATCATAACTTTAATAATATTTACGAATTGTGATTACGATGATAGCATCAGAAAAGATAAAAAAAAAAAAATGTTGATATAACTGTCAAATTTTCAGAAATCAAAATTAAAAAAAAAGCAACAATAAATAAGGCAATGTCATTCCCAATCAAAATTATTAGTAAAATGCTTAGAAGTCAGTTATAAAGTTAGAAGCATTACAACATTATGTTGGCTAACTTCCACATTTAAACATTGCAAACATTGTTGTTACAGTGCCATTAGTTTTAATTTACCCGTATTTTTTTTTTTTTTTTTTTTGCAACAGCTAAGAATTTTATGTTTAATAATAATTATCATTATTTGTATCATTATTATTACCGTTTTTTTTTATTTCTAAAAATTTGAAATAGGCCTATACTACAGAAACTACATCAATATTTATATCGGTAATATATCATTTTTTGCGGAGTGAAATTTTGACAGCTAGTGTTTATCTGCTTCTTTGACGATTATTAAAATTAAAGAATTTTATCATTTAAAATAGCTCTTACATTGAAAAATTGACAAATTTATATACCGCTATTTAACCTCTAAAACTTCGCCTCTTCAATAAATACTTCTGTATTTTTTACTGTCCTTCTTAAGAGAAAGAAGTTGCGACATTCCCTGATAGATTTAAGATCGTAATTGTTTTTCTTAAGCATTGTTAGCCTATGCCAAAACCTGCAAAAGACATTTTGGCAGTTATTTTTATTGTCATTAAAATAATATACTGTATTGCTTTTCAAACACATACTATTCTTTGCATACTCATTAGTTAATTAATTAAATCTTTTAAATCAATTTTCATTAACAATTATCTTCGCAATTTAATTCAAAACTAATTTCAGCTTCAATCGTACTTCAGATTCAATTTGTTTATAAACAGTACATGTCCATAATATATAAAAAATAACTTAAATCGATTACTGACATTGATAAATTCAATTAAGCGTATTAATGTTGATGCAATATCCCTGTAGACATACAGTATTTCAACAATTTTTTACACCCAAATTTCTACTGATTAACCTTTTATCCAGCAAAAAAAAAATGTAAACAAGGAAAAAAATATTACTTTTAACAGTAATAACTTTATTGATCCAATGAAAAACAACGATTGGCCAATAAAAAAATCTCTAATTTTTCCAGATTGATTATTTTTTGATAATTAGATTATATCGATCAATTATGATATATTGAGCCTAAAAAAATCAATTGTATTTCTGATACAGATTAGCAAAGTATTTTTCAATATTTTGCTCTTAGTTTTTTCCGAATAAGTTAAACAGTCAACAACATTAAATTTCACTTTTGCTATTCAAACTTTTTTTTTTTATCTTGCAGTACTGGTACTGTACCGTACATGTATTTTGTTTGTTCTATTGGGTTTTGATGTCTCATTCCTACCGACCTAATAATAATTATACAGCGAGAAATCCAGATGAGCTAGACTAGAGTGAGTCACCTACCCAACTACTATCACGATCTATAGTCCATCTATGTATCGAAACCCACTGTTGGTTAACTTCAAGTTCAATCATCCTTTAAATAAGGAACAATCTTAACCAATACACTGTACATTAAAAAGCAAAAAAAAAAAAAACAATACTGGGGAAACTGAAATTGACTTAGGCAATAGAATAATTTTAACTAAACTTCCGCTACACATTTTTAATTTTTTTAAAAAAAAAACCAGCTAAATACGCTCGTATTATGCTATTTTAAAATAAAAAACTAAATAAGCAAAAATATACCGTATCATTTTTAAGGAGTTTAATGTAGTTAGTTGAGAGAAAGTTACCGTAGAGAAGTTACATAACGCGGTCAATTATACCGGTAAATATTATTATTATTTTAAATTTTATCTCAAGATCGACTTCACAAATACAGTAAAGCATTTCCAAATTTTACTCATAAATACGGTCTAAAAAAAATTGCAACCAAAATAATAATGTAAAGCCCATGTAAAACTTAAAAAAATATATATATACTGTACTCGTATAGGCTATATACCGGTAATTACTATGTTAATAGAACTCTTTTAAAAACAGCAACAAAAAACTATTTTTTAAGTCTTAAAGAAAACAAACAGTCAAAAACGCAGTTTCAAAAATTCAAGGAAAATGAATAGGGTATAGTGGTAAAAATAATGCAAAACGAAATGACGCAAAAAGTTTTTTAGTGATAACTGGGCATATTCATTTAAAATTTTGACTAAGTCTGAGTTTTGAATAATTATTCTCGAAGTCTGTACAAGAGTAGACCTATGCCTGTACTGTACACTGTACCACTATTTCTAAGAATTAATCACTCCGGTAGTCACCCGAGGAGTTAATCTACACTCCCTCGAAGCATCAAAGTTTTTTTTCCATCACACTGAAAAAGCAACTCCCAACTCCTCCGGCCGGCCACATGGTCGAGTCTCTTAATTCAGCTGTAGAATGTAGATTGTCGGATGCAGATTTTAAAATATCCCATAATAACCATGGCTTAAAAACAGATTTTTAATATAATAGATTAGTGCAGCCAGTCTCAAATAATACTCGTAAATTCATTTATAAATATGCATCGAGATGCCACAATGTAGAATTACGAGTATACAGGGTGTTTCCAAAGGTCATGCTCAAACTGAAAGGACAGGTAAAGGAGTAAAAAAGAAACAACTTTCAATCAGAAAAAAAATTGGATTTGAGGCTTAATTACAGGAGTTAGGGGTCTGCGCCTGGGAATGCTGTCCCTGAATAACGCTATGAAATCAACTAATAGCAAGCTGTACCGCAATGTCTTGCTGCTATGCGGTGTAGTAGATTTACGCTTAACTCAATGCGATTACAGGGGCAGCTTTCCCCAGGTTCAAGCCCATTACTCTTTAATTAACCCTCAAATGCATTTTTTTTTTTCTGATTAAAAGTGGTTTATTTTTTACTCCTCTATCTCTCCTTTCAGTTTGAGCATGATCTTTGGAAACACCCCGTATACAGTGTTATGTAAGTTAAAGATTGAATCACCAAAATTGTGTTCTGACATTATTACAGTTTTAGGAATAATTAATTTTTTTCAATTGTTTATAACAAAATAACAATTCAAATTCTTAAGACTTTAGAAGTGCAGGTAAGCTTTAAAAGAAAACAAAAAAGCAGCTTAACAGCAGATTCTCTTATTATTGTTCTTTTATCATTAACTTTATTAAAAAGTAAAAACCAGATTTTGGCTCAGATTTTGTTGAGTGATTTATTGGGGGAAACAATAACGTGTTGTTGATAAACCAAAATTAAAACGAAACTCACGCCAAGGTGATTACTAACTATTACTGTACAGTATTTCTTTGCCAACAGAACATCTAAAAGAGATCTAGTTTGACGCCGACCTCAGTTTATGAACACGTAAAAAAATTTTTTTTTTTTTAAAAAATGTTTTTGTTAGATTAAGAATAATCTTTTAGAAATCCAGGTAGCTACTAAATACAAAAACTACCGTACAACAACATTTCTTTATGTTGAGCTGTAATACTGCTTATTTTTTAACCGGTCCTTAAAAAGTTACCCCAAAAAAAAAAAACGTTCAATGGTTTTCTTCCTTTCTTAGGAAGTTAACATTTGCCGTTTAAGTTTCTAGCCAATCATAACCATCATAACTCACTGAGCATTTTTAATTTTAGCCTACGTTTCGTGGGCCTTTTCTATTTTGCCTTTTGAGGTGGTATAGTATGCCCCCATACATCACCATGCTCCACACTCATTTAGCAACGCCTTCTACATGCAAGAGGCGTTCAGTCACAATAATTATACAGATCATATAAAAGAGAAGTGAACTAGTGGTCAAATTTCACCTCAATTCTTGAGGCAGCTCCAATCATAACCTAATGGTGGTTATACAGTTTGCGTTTCAATATGACCTCTTGTGGCAAAACTCTGACTGCAAAACCTTTTACTGATTTCATAATGCAATGTACATTGTACAGTATCTGTATTTAAAAAGAAATTACATGTACGGCGCTTTTACTATGTATAAAAAAAAATTAAAATAAATTATAATACCGGTATTCATTATTGAAATCAATTTTTTCATATGATTTTTTATTGACTGACAATGACTATGTATTATCTATATGAAATTATTTGCATGTCGTTTTTCTTAAAAAATACTTAATGAACCATGGCCATTTAAAAATGGTTAAAGGTTTTACGCATGGTTTTGCCACAAATTTATAATTTATTTCTTCTTTCCTTGGAATTGGATGACAAATTTTAAATAATAATAATAATGGATCTTCAGAAATATTTTTAAAACACACACATTAAACATTTAAACGCACATCCTAATTAAGCTGTTTTATTATTTTTTTACAGTCGTAAATAAATTTAAAAAATTTACAACCAAAAGTTGCACTTGTCATGTTACCGAATCATTACACTTTGTAGCAAAGGCTTCATATACTTCTTAAAATAAATGACCACTCGAGTCCACAGTACATAAAATAAACCCTGTTTCAAAATTAAAACACGATTTTATTACCAATTTGTCAGCAATACGACCAATCTGGATGATCAATTGGCCTACAACTTCTTGGACATCTATCAACTATATAAAGTCCATACATATCTCCAACAAATGTCATGTTAACTCTGCGCGATGGGAACGGTCGCGTTTCCGGGAAATGTTGACACAAATAACTATCGTGTGACACTACATCCGTTACAGCAACTGGCCAAATAATTTGAGAAAGAAGAGCTTGATCTGTGCCTTTTATATTATATTTTCCTCTGGATATCATTTCTTTAAGAAGATTTTGCATTAGAGTTACATTTTTATTACGAGCACCCCACATGCCACCTATAATTACCGTTAGGAAAGTAATAATAGTTTAATCAGAAAAAAAAAAAACAGTTTGTACCCAACATGACCACCAGTTTACCTAAAATATAAGTTCCATGCGATGGATTATCTCTCATGACATGCCACGTTTTCCCCAATTGTAGCCACTCATTGACCGCATCTACTTCCCGTTGATAAATCGGGCTATCTAAATCTCTCACAGCAAAAACATCAACACTTTCATCTCCTAGCACTACAAACCTCCACAACATGCCAAATTTAGTCCCAATTTGTTCAAATTTCGAATTAAGATCTTCAATGTAACACTCGTCTAAATGAGGAAATTTGCACACTTCTGCGCATAAATCCTCTATTCCATTCTTGTCAGATGGTTTAATATTATGATACAATCGAACTGTCCATCCCGGATATAATTCGGCAACAGCTTGAGTGTTTATAGCAACACCCTAAATCATCAAAAACCCTAAATCAATACAATAATAATAATAAAATCAAAGTTTTGTATGGAATTTTAATAAACCTTAAAATATCCTGAGCTAGTATCTCCGTAAAATGAGTAAGTTACGACCTTTTGGTGCGGTCCTCGAAAATTTGCAAATTCGCAGGTTGAGACCATTTCTTTATTATAAAATTTATTATACCGCCCTTTTGAGCATTTGCATCTAGGGTGAAAATATACTTCCGAGTCATCCTCGGTAAACCTAATTCAAATACATTTTTATTTAAAAATAAAATTTTTTAACAAAATATTTACGTAATTGGCAAGTAGATTTCACTACGAACTGTACTCATGAGGTAATTAAGGATACCCAATAAAGTAGCAATGATTAAAAGCAAGATTAAATTATGGCGCATAATCTTTAGCTTCTTCCAATACATCTATTTAAAAATCAATATTTTTAAAAATAAAATCGTTTAAACAAAATTACCATTTATTCATAAATAAAAATAAAATAAGGTAGACCTTCTATAATCGGTTGTTCCCATTAATCCACGGTTATTATCGTATTTACTTTAGTTTTTTGTTTGAACTTTTATCAAAAATGGGACACAATCAGTTTCAACAACGTGAAAAATAGATAGTAAGTCTATTGTATAATATTGCCTAAAATAACCCAATTAATTAAATTTATTTCACATTATTTTCTCAATCAAATTTTTACTTTCTTATTGTCTATTGGGCTTTATGCACTGTTCTAATAATCCGAGTTTTTCGATAGTTCAAGAGAGGAAAGGATCCCAGTCCTATTCAATTTGGTTAATAGAAGTTCTACTGTGCTTAAACAATTAAAAAGTTCTTAAAAAATTAATTAAAATGTATTCATAAAGCAATTTTATTTTTATTTGAAAGCAAAACAATTATTAAACTATTATAAAATTTATTATAATGGGATGAATAATCGCTCACCTTTTAGTTTGTTACTCATAATAGATTGTGAAATCATTCGCCTTTTTTTCTACAGGACTATACGGTAGGCCTACCATATTAAAATGGTTTTTTTTATCAGTGATTATCATAATATTTTACCATTGTTAACAAAATATTATAAAAAATAAAACTTTCAAAAAATACAAGAGAAATTGACGAATAAATTATTAACAAAACGAGCAGTTTAAACCGAGAATATTATAACCGGCTCGCGAATCAGTATGTTGCATTATCATAGCAATTGTTGCTAACAACTTGATAAAACTTATTTTTATCGACAAGATTATTTAAGCTATGATAAATTTATACAAAAAAAAAAAAAAAAAGTTCTTTCCGCAACCGGCAATGTTTAGTTTCGTTTTCATAAATAATAAACCCGTAACCTAGTATACCTTGACCGAGCTCGATGATAGCTGTGATTAATAATTTTATAACCTAATAGGTCATATTGTCAACACCTCAAAACGAGAAAAATTAATAATTTATGAACATTCTATTTTTGAGTGCATTACTCAATTTCACTTTAAAAAAAAATCAATTCTTTACGTTTTTATTAATTCGAATAAATGTAATATTATTCATATACGGTATTCATCATATTTTTTTTTTTCAGATTTAAAAGGCAGAGCGATGAATAAAATACAATAGTAACATTTTAAATTAAGTTTAAATAAAATAAACATTTTTGGTCAATCATATCGATTGAATTTGTACTCCGGAATCAGTAATTCCGATATTGTAATCAATTTTATGAGAGTTGGAAAGTTTGTTAAATGGCCAGTTAATTAAGCTTTTAAATAAAAAACTGTGTGTAGTTGTTGTCTGAGTGGACAAAACTGGCTTATGAGTTGTATTTTGTTTGTTTGGAATTGCTGATTTTATGGTGAACAACCACTTCGGAGGTGAAGGATATTTTAATCTAGCGGTTGTAGTATCTACAAACAAAAATAACTTACTGATTAAGTCAATTGATATTCATTTTTAATCTCGAATACCAGATATACGTGTATCCGTGGAATTGATATTAGTGCCGTTTTTACTCATTCCGGTTATGAAACTCTCGGTTTGATTTTCAAAATAGTTAGTTTCAATGCTTGTATCTAAAAGAACCCTCATTTCTTTAGCAAGTATCTATAGCAATGATAAATTAAAAATAATGAAATCAGAAAAACATAATCCTTACTTACGAAATATATTAAAAGAGCGCAGCATAAAATTGATAAAACCGTTATGAAAATTAATAGAATTTTTTTCATTTTAAATAATTACGGTGTAGTAGCCTAAAATTTTTAAAAAAATATTCGTGTTATTTATCAAGACATAAATTATTTATTATATTTAACAACTGTTGGCATCAGCTACTGTAGCTAAGAAATTGTAAATAAATATTGAAATAAAAGTTAGCAAAAAAATTCCATTACGAAACGTTTCATATTAAATTTATGCAGCATTTCTTCATATATCATTATGTAAGTTTATATGAAAAAAAGAGAAAATTGAATGTTTTAAAGTACTGTATTCCTTTAAAATAGCTAAGCTAGAGATAAACGTAAAAAATTAAAACACTTTTTTATTGTATAGTAACACTTCAATAATTATCCAAGTGTCCGCATTATCCGAGGTGCAATTTTAATTTTTTTAAAATGTTAAATCTGTATTAATATGAACGAAAATCTACAACAAATATTTTTAAATGTGTTCTTAGCATTTATTAGCCTTAAACAAATAAATTTTGCCTTCTAAATAGGGCGTTAATAAGTAAAATTACATTTTATAAAAACGATAAAATAAACTTGCTTATCTGAAAAGTTGGGTTGTGCTATTGATAATATTAGTACTACATTAGATAATTTTGATAAATCAAACAAAAAATACGATGACATTTTAAGGGACAAAAATTTAATTTTCTGCTACTCTATCAAACTATTTTGTAGATAAAAAAAAAACATGTAGGACGTAATGCGTGAAATTTCAAAGCCATTTTTAATATTTCTTTAATAAGAAAAAAAAATGCCATTCTCAATAGGCCTACGGTATATTATACAGTACTGTATTGGTAAACAAATTCGGTAATACCGGTATGAAATAAATACCGTACAGTAACAATATCGTTTCAACTGACTACAACGTACACCTCCTTGCTTTCTCTCAGTCTTCAGACTAAAATTTAACAACTTCTTTTCCAAAAATTGTAAATTTTGTTCCAAAAATCTCGATCATCACTTAAATACCCATTTACAATCTTTGATTCTAAATTAAGATCCAAATATTGAGGATTGTTGTAGTCCAATGCGTTCCACAAGTAATTACGTTCGCATTGATAATCATCAAATTTTTCCTCAAAATATGGAATTCTGATGGGAACATAATGTTAAAACTTTACATAAAAAATATGCCCACAATTCATAGGTAAATAATACAAACTTCGATTGAGCAAAATTGTCCCAGAGATTCAACAGAATTTGGGCCATTTTATAATCTTTTCCGTATATATTCGTATCGTTGAAATATGCACACCTAAACAGGTATTGAAGTTCATCTCCATGAGCTACCATTTGCAAATCTAAACAAATTCACCCGCAAAAATAAGTAGTGAAAAAAAAAAGAAAATAAATAATATAAAAAATTACTGTAAATAAATTTAGGGGGTAATGTTTCCCCTTCGAGTTCGATCCACGATTGGTGTCCGCGATACGTAAATTTATATGGATAAACCAAGGCTCCGCGTTTAGCATACAATTCGTTAAAATTGTCGGCAGCTGTGTGCGAATCACCTCCAAAAAGCTATATACCAAAATCAAATATTTTTATTTTCTCACATACTGCAAATGATTTAAAAAGAAAAGCACTCGCTTCGTTCATCACTTTTATCCTATCCACCAAACTCATCTCATCAGATCCAGTTTTCAAATATTTCTCAAAAATCGCATTTATATTTAGATTTTCTTTTCGAACATTTAGCATTAAGCTTGGAGCCACCACATCTAATAATTGTAGTAACATTTCACTGTCGCTTCTATTCAATCCATTAAGTGCAATAGCCGACACTATAATAGTTAAAACTCTTCATCAATAATTGTTTAATGTTTCTAAAAAAATATAATTATATCCTTACGCAAATAAAACATCAAACCCTCGTCGCGTGCGGTGCCTGACAAAACTGGGACAATGCTTATGTCCCCTTTAATTAATTGTTGTTTGGGTGGATGTGGAAGGAAAGCGTTGGACCTTCTAGCCTTATCCACTGTTGGACGAAATGTATACAAGGGATACTAAATTAAAAATTTTATAATCATCATGTAAATTTCAATGAAAACCAACATTTTAACTACATGTATATATATAGCTCTTAAAACTATTAATACATTACTATAATACTAAATATTTCCAGAGAAGTTGATTTTTCTAAAATGTCAATTGCGGGAGCGGCTTGCAGACATTTTATCATTTCGCTATGGTTGTCGATATTGCATTGAACTTCCTTTGCCAAATTTAATGTTACGTTTAAAGGGTTTTCATATGCAAAACCCCAATCTGTTAAAGCGTTACCACTTTGCATAATAGCACCGTGAAACAAACCTTGAAAAAAGAGAAGCCTTTTAACTCGTTTTTCATTTTTTACAATAAAAACAAAATAATATTTAAAAAATACCTTTAGCTAATGGAGATAAAAGGAGCAAAGATACTACTCCCGAACCAGCACTTACACCAAAAATGGTAACTTTTTTTTTGTCACCTCCGAAATCAGCAATATTTGATCTCACCCAACGCAAAGCTAAAACCACATCGAGTAAACCATAATTTCCAGGAGCGGCTTCATCGTTAGTACTTAAAAACCCTTGATACATTTATCATGCTTAAATATTTTTAAATGAAAACGTATTTTTTCCGCTGCTAAAATACTACCAAAAGGCCCCAAACGATGATTGAGAGTAACTAGGACGACATTTTTGTCCATAAATCTATGAGGACCGTAATTGTGTGAAGCTCCACTTCCGGACATATAACCACCTCCGTGGACAAATACCATCACGGGAAATTTTTCATTAGGATAATTCTGTAAGTTTACACATTTTAAATGTTTCAGTTTATTCAACCTGATACATAAAAGCGGCGATTTTATGAACAACGGCCATATGGTTTTTGTTTTATCCAAAAATATGGTTTTAAACAAATAAAAATCAATCTAAAAATACAGCATTCGTAGGCAAAGTCTACCTCGAATATCTGAAAACTCAAATGACAGAAAGATCCATACATAAAATAAAAAATACTGTAATTATATCGGTATATTCGCTGTATTTTTTTATAAGGCTAAGAAACACACAAACTATATACGGCAGTATTTTTAAAACATAATTGTCTACAAATGACTGTAAAAAAAAAGGTTTTTAGTCATAAAAATAATACGAGTACCGTATATTAAATAAATTAAAACGTCAAACGTTACCGACTACAGTGCTGAAATAACCACATTGCATTAAACACCAAAAATGTTTCCTACATTTTATATTTAATACACAACAAACCAAACAGTCCATAAAATCGGCGCTCTACTGTACTGTATAAAAATACCGGTACCTCGTTTCGATACACGTTTAAATACAAACAGTCTTCATCTCCCTTAATTCGAGAAGAATTTGTCAATTGAGCAAACTCATCCACTTGCAAACAATCCACAGCATCTTTAGTAGCATCAAGCAAACCGTTCCAAGGATTCGATGCTACTGGTGGCTGTCACACAACCAGCAGCAATATTAGTATTGCTTTACAACAACTGATTATTTAAAAAATTAATTTAAAATTTTATTTTTTTTTACCTTAAATCTAAGCAAATTAATTGGCGGCTGAGCATATGGTATTCCTCTAAAAGCTCGAAAACGATTGCCATGATCGCTAATTAATATTGATCCTTTAATTGAACCGTTTTGAGTCGGTATTATTATAGTTGAATCACAAACGACTTGGTACAACAATGTACATGTAATAAATATTGCTAAAATTGAAATTGCAAAATATAACCTCATCTTTAATTTTATATGTTAAATTTCGATAATAAAACAGAATCTTCCATAAATGTTACGCTATAAAATATTAACTGCAGTTTAATAAAAATATTAATAATCGCGTTCGGGTACCAAGACTTTTATACATATTATTTATCAAAGAAATTGATACATGTACATAATTTTGAAATTGAGATCATGTGCATTTCTCGCAATATCTTACTACTTTTCTGTAACCCTGATAATATCAAATTTACTATTTCTCCTTATAGTATGCGGTACTTCAGCACATTATACTGTAGTACAAATACCATATCATTTTATATTACCAATTTTAATGTATATAATACCTTTACATCGCTATTTATCAATGTCCTTTAATTTAAAGTTAGCATACAAAATATTTTTTAAAAAAGTCTCAACCTTAATCAATTTCCCTAATTGCATCATTCCCAATGACAACAAGAACTCCTGCACTAAATTTTAGGTCACTTTCAGTTTGAATATAATAATATTGTATTTTAATAACACCGCCTCAACCTAATATACCGTAGAATGCCAACGCAAAGTACGGTATAGATTTCATCTATACGTAATAAATCATTATTATTTAAAATTTAAACAGTTTTTTCCCCAAAAATTATAAATTTTGTTCCAAAAATCTCGATCATCACTTAAATAGCCATTTACAATTTTCGATTCTAAATTAAGATCCAAATATTGAGGATGGTTATAGTCGAATGCATCCCACAGGTAATTATGGTCACATTGATAATCGTCAAACTTTTCTTCAAAATGTGGAATGCTAATAAAAAAATATTTAAAATTTCAAAAAAAAAAAAAAAAAAGAGAGAGAAAAGTTTGTATACATTTTGAAGGTAAAATTATACAAACTTTGATTGAGCAAAATTTGCCCAGAGTGTTAAAATAACTTCAGCCATTTTTTGATCATTTCCATGTAAATTCGTAACGTTAAAACACTGAAACAGGTATTGAAGATCATCTCCATGAGCCACCATTTGCAAATCTAAGCAATTTTACAATTTTGGAATAATTAAACAATAAAAATTTTAAAATTAAAATTTACTGTGAATAAATTTTGGAGGCATCTTTATCGATTCGGCTTCGAGATATTCGAACCACGAATGATCCCCTCGGTAGGTTAGCTTATATGAATAAACCAACCCTCCGCGTTTGGCGTACAATTCGTTAAAATTGTCGGCAGTTGTGTGTGAATCACCCCCAAATACCTAATAAAAATTTTATACCGTATTATTTATTAAAATCAGATATTTCCAAATATATGATTTAAAAAAACCACTTGCTTCATTCATAACTTTTACCCTATCCTCCAAACTCGTCACATTTGATACAGTTTGTAAATATTTTTCGAAAATCAAATTCAAAGTTTGATTATATTTTTTAATATTTTTTGTTAAGTTTGGAGCTACCATAGCCAACAACTTAAGTAACATTTCACTATCGCTTCTATTCAATCCGTTGATTGAAAGAGCCGGCACTATTACGGGAAAACGCAAAAATTCGTAATTAAGTTCACCGCAAATAAAAACAAAAAAAAAAAAACAATTATCCTTACTCAAGTAAAACATCAAACCCTCATCGCGTGTAGTCCCTGAAATAAGTGGAACAATGTTAATGTCCCCTTTACTCAATTGTTGCTTTGGTGGGTTTGGAAGAAATGCGTTTGACCTTCTAACCTTATCCACTGTTGGACGAAACGCAAACAGCACAGGCTAAATTAATATTGTATCAAAAGTTAAAGTTATAGTTTAGTAGATAAAATTTGTAGGCCTACCTCAACGTCAGAGGTTCCTGGAAGAGGGTAGGATTTTTCTAAAATGTCAACAGCGGAAACGGCTTGTAGACATTTTATCATTTCTTCATGGTTGGCAATATTACATTGAACTTCCTTCGCCAAATTTAGTGCTAAGTTTAATGGGTTTTCATATTCATGTGACCAATCGGTAAAAGCGTTACCGCTTTGCGAAATTGCCCCATGAAACAAACCTTCGAAAAAACAAACCCAATGCAAAACTGCTTTTCATTTTCCTTAATACAGTATTATTACAACAACAAACCTTTAGCTAACGGCGATAAAAGAAGCAAAGACACTATTGCTCCACCAGCACTTTCACCAAAAATGGTAACTTTATTCTTGTCACCTCCGAAATCAGCAATATTTGATTTCACCCAACGCAAAGCTAAAACCACATCGAGTAAACCATAATTTCCAGGAGCGGCTTCATCGTTAGTACTTAAAAACCCTAAATACAAGCATATTTTTTTTTTATCACGGTAGAAGTTCCTTGAAATCTTTATAAAGAAACGTATTTTAGCTGTTATGAAACATATTACCAAAAGGTCCCACACGATAATTGAGTGTAACTAGGACAACATTTTTGTCCATAAATCGATGAGGACCGTACATAAGTGAAGACCCGCTTCCCGACGTATAACCACCCCCGTGGATAAACACCATCACAGGAAATTCTTCCGTAGGATAATTCTGCAAATTTACTCATTTCACATGTATGCAGGTATCGATAATAAAAAAAAAAAAATTTTTTTATAAGCTAAATAGCAAAATACCTCGTTTCTATACACGTTCACAAATAGACAGTTTTCTTCTCCAAATATTCGAGATACAAGTGTAGACTCAAATAAATTCACTTGTGAACAAACCGCAGCATCTTTAGTAGCATCGAGCAAACCATTCCATGGACCCAATGCCACTGGTGGCTGTTGCCAAACAAATGTAAATTACTTTTATAATAACTGATTATTTAAACCTTGCCTTAAAAAAAATGTATACCTTAAATCTGAGCGAATTAATTGGCGGCTGAGCATATGGTATTCCTCTAAAAGCTCGAAAACGATTGCCATGATCGCTTATTAATATTGATCCTTTAATACAGCCTTTAATAGAACCGTTTTGAGTCGGTATTGTTATAGTTGAGTCACAAGCAACTTGGCAAAAACAAACAATATTTAATAATGAGACAACAGCAAATGCAGATTTCATCTTGAATTTTTTTTAATAATAAACTTTAATATAAAATAGAATTTGCTACCGATTATTGTACTGTACTTGAACTGACCAACTGTATATAAAATCTTATTATTCGTGCTCGTCTACTTCTCTTTTTATTGCATTTATCAAAGAAATCAGATATGTTCTCAAATTGAGTTTCATGGCCATTTCACCAAAACAATCTTTCCCCTAAATCATACTAACGCGATAAACATTTTTTTAATTTTTAACGCAATAATTATTTTAATGCACTTTATAAAGTAAGCCTACGTCGGTAAAGAACAAAAACGTTTCTCAAAATTCATTTGCATTGTTATTAAATTCTGCTATAGCCCATGCACTGTATATTAATTTCATATTTCGGAAAAAAAAAAGACCAAATGCAGTAGATTAATTTGTAAAATAAATTAATCAAGAAGTAGAGGGTAAAGAAACGGTAGATTTAAAATATAAAAATGAGGATATTAATGTTATTTAGCCTTATAAATTCACATTTTAATGCTATTGTACGCTTAAACACTTGCTTGAAGCATTTAAAACGACCTCGTTAACCATTAATTACTAACTTTACTGCAATAATTATTGATAGTTACCCATATCATATGATCTTAAATACTCATGTACAACTCAAATTTTATGAAAAATTGCTAACTAATTACCGGTAGGCTATATATTATATATACGGTATAGCTTTAAAAAAAATATAGTAATTAAATATTCCACGTAAATGTCATTTATTATTATACTTTCTAAATTGTTTTAACTTTCATCTGAAAATTCGATTTAAGCAATGAAATAAATAATTATAATACACGAATACTCATCATAACTATAGGATAATCCATCAAGTATGATGAGCATTATTTTAACCGTTTTACAAGTACAACAAAAAATGCAAAAAAAACTAAAAACATTAAAAAATATGACAAACACATATTACGCTTAAAGGGAAAAATCATAACAGTAATTCCGAAAAGAGATCAAGCTTTAAATCTACGAAAGAAATTCAAACGAAAAGTTGATAATAAATGTATTACGTCAATGGGAAAATTTCACGAGTCAATTAAATAGGAAACCTTCGCGAGTAAAATAAATAAGAGAAAAATATATTTTATGTTGAATCAATAAAGAAAAATATGTTTTACAGTTAGTCAGTTTATGGATGGCACATTTATTTTTTCCTCTTCATCAACAACGACGTGTGCCATTTTCAGAAATGAATATTATCTACCGTAGATCACCCACGCGACATCATCACTCACTCAATTCGTAAACCGTTTATATGATCATCATATTGAAAGTCACGTAATGAAAAATTCCATTTAATTAATGTAACGCACATTAAATAGGCCTACATCAAAAAAAATTCTGCAAACAAATATTTCATACTCATTTCAAAGAATCATTACAAGATAAAAAAAAAAAATAATAATAATAACGATACCGGTAACAAAAAAAAAAAAAACACAGGAAAAATTTACATTTCTATATAATAAGTTAAAATGGAAAACTATAACTTCAATTCAAAAATGGCTTGATTAATTAATTACCGATAAAACTAAATAAAACCGTCTTTCATATTGAATCATAAAATAAAAGTTTGAAATTACGGTTTTCTGAGTGCTTTACATCCGTAACACGCTTTAAACGAATTTGTGATCTGGTTTTGCCGTTTTTTGTTTAAAAGCTATTATTGATTTTTATAAATAAATTTTTTAATTATAAAACTTTATAAAATTGACCATGAACATTGAAATTAAATTAAAACCGTGGAACAGGTGTTTATTACGTTAAAAAAAAAAATTAGATTAAAAGAAATAAAACCGACCATTATTATATTATTCATTCTGATAATATATGATCAGCTTAATGAGTGCGCGTGAAATTGATTGACTAGTTTCAAGCATGGAAAAGGTGGGATCAAACCAAAAAGCTAAGCACGTAGAGTGATAATATTACATTAACGTACTTCATTAGTGGCATCAATTCAATTCTGAAAATAGTGCGTCATTACACATTCATTCCTAATCTACGCGCAAAAAAAAAAACCAAAAAAAAAAACAACAAAAAAACCCGAACACAAAAAAAAACAAAATAACAATCGTTAATACCGATTCGTAGGAAACTGAAAATACGACAGACGAATTCATAATAAATAACGTACCGGTAGTAAAAAAAACAAACAGTTCAAACATGACAAGAATGATCGACCGGAAATCTGAATGCAGCCAGTATTTATTTTACACTTAGAAATATGGTATAAAACCGCAGCTATACCAAAGACAATCAACACATAATTCACATCAACATTTTGTGAGAGAGAAAAAAATGAACCAATCAAGTAATTATTTTTCCTTAACTTTCACTATAATAATTTTATTATGTCTTTTGAGTTCACTACGCGCTCATCAGCATGAAACGAATATTACTCGATGTGACCAGCTGCCAAAAGTAGCAAGCAATTTTTCGGTAATGTTAAATATTCACTTTAAATTTTGTAAAAATTTTAAAAACAATTATTATTTTTTTTTTACTTCCAGTTAATTATTAAACACAGTCCATTCCATGTCTATCGTAGCTTGGACCCAACTTTCAATTGCACCACAGGTATAGGAACAGGTCCACTTAACGGAAGTGACTACCACGGTACATTTGTGATCCTTCAGCAGTAAGTATCTTACATTATTACAGTATTATTATTTTAACGCCATTAAGTTATGATCTTTAAATTAATAAAAATGTGTTTAATAGAAATGTAGTGAAAACAATGTTTGGAGTGTTTCCTAAAGACAGTGACACGGCAATGACGGTTTTCTGCGATAATGGTAGCCTACCTCAAACTAACGTTTTGACTATAAATTTGATTAAACTTATCTATTTTTTTAGGAGTGCAAGAAACGTACCATTTTCTTATTTTTAACGTTAGTGATGTAAACGGTTACGTTTGTCCTTACATCTGTTCAGACGACGGCGTCACTTTAACGAGTAAGCGATTAATTTTGTTTTTAAAATATTTTACTTCGAGTATAAATTTTACAGGTTGTAAAAACTATGATTTGTATTCTAGCAATACGTTGTTATGGGCATTCGGTTGAAGATGAAGTAAACATTCAAAAAGCGTTAAACATATACGCAAATGTTCCAGGATTCAAAAATATTACAAATACTCAGATAAATTGCAATAATGGTTTTGTATGCGATGATTATTTCTTTTAACGTGGAGTTAATTAAACATTTGGTTTGCCGATTGTAAAATACGGTAAGCACTTATTGATCAATGTAACACTGATATTAATATATTATAAAAAAAAAAAAAAAGGAAATGAATTAAAATCATATTTTTAAAATTTTACTTAATGTATATGTAAGCTACGCATTATATTATTTCAATTACTATTTTGAAATTGAAAATTTAGCTGAACAAACAGGGCTATTTACTATAGAATCATTTAGACCCCTACTTGTACTTGAAAAAAATTGGCCAACACCATTCAAAAACAAATATTGGGCCTGTAATAAAAGCGTAAATTGTCTAAAACCGTCTCTTAATCATACAATTAAATCAATGATAAAAATAAAAAATGTGTGTACGAGAATATGTTAAAAAAAAAAAGAAATTTAACAAATTTTCAATCTTTATAATTTAAAATTAATTTTGATTGCCACAAAATCAAGTTGTAGTTTTTAAGCCTCCTTTTGCATTTATCTCAGCTGTTAAACCTTGTTCAATTTAAAAGATGAAATGAAAAAATAAATTAATTGATGAGCAATTCTTTTTGAAGCTCGTTTCAGGAAATTAATTTTCGTTTAATATAGCTCCTCAATAATAAAGTTGTTGCCATCAGAACCTTGTATAAAAAGCTAAATTAGAATTGAAGCGCAACTTATGTACTGTACTGCATAGCAACTACAAAATATTTTTTTGATATTATTGTATTCAAAATAAATTGAACAATCAATGGTAATAGTCTCATAAAACATAATAAAAAAAAACTCCAAAACGGTTAGAGCTTACAAACGTCTAATTAATTGTCTCAAAATTATGGCCAAAGATATTTAAGATACTGCCAATAAAAAAACTAAAAATTCTTTTAATACCGTACCATAATAAAAATATATACCGGTACCGTAATTAAATCGCTTACTGAATTTATAACAATTTCCACGATTAATTCATACTGTTTGCTTAACATATTGAATATAGCGTTTTTACAAAAAATAAAAATTCGAAAGATAATTAATTATGAGCGGGGTTCTTAACAGGAGCCCATGGTCATCGCCGTCTTTCGAGGGCGCGTCTTTATTAAATTATTCCTTACATCAACGCTCATTGCAGTAAACACAAGAAGAAAAAAAAAACAGTTAATGAACACTAATGAGGGCAGCAAAGAGTCACAAGTGGCCAGAATGCGACCAACAATAAAGGTTTAAGAAATATGGGAAATAGCTGAAGCCAAGTACTCTGTAGCTCTGAAGCTAAGTAGCTGAGTACTCGTTGGAAGCTAGAGAGATAGAGCAAGAGCTTCCTGTATTGGGGCACAAGGTAAATGCCATGTTATAAACGAAAACGGGTTTTACCTCGCATAGGTAAGTGCCCGACTTTAATCAGATGAACCCCAGCGTTAACCTCGCGCCCTAATACACGGAAGAACATGTTTTCTCCCTGTCTAGCTTCCAACGAGTTTAAATTGTATTTAAAAAGTTTAATATTATACATCGTTCAATAAATTATATTATAATGTTTAAAACAATCTTCATTAATAACCACATTGGAGTTCCCTAATAAATAAATATTGATCAGCTGTTTGTATGAGAACAGGTTTTTACCAATAAAAAAACAAAACGTAGAAACGTCATAGGATCCACTAAGTCAGAATTATTCTAATAACATTACTATCTCTGCTCAAATTAACTGCATCTATCACACTTCTAATTGTTATACACCTAATTGTTCACAAGTTTGTGAACCGGAGTTTACTCTGAATATGAGGAAGTTCGGGCAAATTGGTTAATGATCCGAAATGCATTGTTTTAATAATAATATTGTATCTAAAATAAACAATCAAATGTACCATTTATTAATAACCTTTTTGTTCTGTCCATCGGCAGGTAAAAACCCAAATGTTTACAAACAATTAATAATCATTAATATGAAAAGCAAATACTGGTCACCAGGAAGTGCAAGTCATTCATTTGCCTTTAAAAAATTAGTATAAAAACACCAGTAAACTCAATGCCAATCAACATATGCTTTCCAATAATACCTCTAAAAATGAGTCAATCAAGCAATTATTTTTTCTTAACTTTTACTTTAATTGTTTCATTATTTTTAATGAATTCACTATGCATTGAAAACGATAATAAGAATATTACTCGATGTGATCAGCTTCCACAAGTGTCCAGCGACTTTTCGGTAATATTAAACATAAATTTGAACTTAATAAAATGTAAAATAACTATTACCGGTACCGTAATTTCAGTTAGTAGTTGAGTATAGCCCATTCCACGTTTACCGCAGTTTGGACCCAACTTACAATTGCACCACTGGTATAGGCACTGGCCCTCTCAACGGCACCAATTACCACGGTACATTTATCATCATTCAAGAGTAAGTATACCATTCTTTAACGCTTTTCAATGATTTTCGATTATCATATTTTAATTAAAATTTGCACATTAGCAATATAGTAAAAACGATATTTGGAGTGTTTCCAAAAACCAGTGACACGGCGATGACGGTTTTCTGCGATAATGGTACTTAAAACTAACTTTTTAACGATAAACTTAATTAAACTTATCCGTATTTATTTAGGAGTTCAAGAAACGTACCATTTTCTAGTTTTCAACGTTACTGCTGAAAGTGGATATATTTGCCCTTATATCTGTTCAACCGACGGTTCCACTCTAACGAGTAAACTTTGTATTTTAAAATTATTCCATTACAGCTTTTAAATGTATTGATTTGTCTTACAGCTATACGTTGTTACGGTCATACGGCTGAAGATGAAAAACAAATACAAAACACCTTAAACAAATATGCAAAGGTTCCAGGATTCAAAAATATTACTAATACTCAACTAAATTGCAATGACGGTTTTGTATGCGACGACTATTTCTTTTAATGTTCATAACTATGTAACCCAAATTCAAAAATTGATTACCGCACCCGATTATTAAATGAGCGTCTAGGTGCAAATATAAAACTAACACATTACTAGTGTACTGTATTTGAAAAAGCAATATTAAAAATTTTCCAAAAAAAAAAAAATGCTGTTAATTTATACGGCGCATGCTTATTAATTTTCTATCTTGAAATTGCGCAAATCGTTGAACAAGCAGGCTGTCTTATTAGGGAAACCTTTGCTTTTAAAGATTGATTAACACCCTTGGCAGGAACGAGAGTAAAATTCTGCATTATGGAAACGAGATAGAGATAAATTTCCATTCTGGCTAAAGGTTCTCCGGCACAAGCTCGTTTTCCTAATCAATTAACTTATATTAAATTTCAATTCCATCATTTCATCAAAACAAAAATATTATGTATTACCTAACGAAAATGGAATCCAATAATCTGGTTTATCTAATTTCCCATCTTCTGTGATAAATCTATCGGGCCTAAAATTCTCTGGGTCGCCCCAAAGTTCAGGGTCATGATGGACCGCGTAGATATTAGGTATAATCATAGAATCTTTAGGAATTCTGTAACCCAGAACCGTCGTCTCTCTAACATTTCGATGATACAAAGATAAAGGCACTAAAGTCACCATTCGCTGGACTTCCATAAGCGTGGCTTCCGTGTAAGGTGTTTGCATTCTATCGTTATAGGATGGCTCACGATCTCTCCCAATTGCCCTATCGATTTCGTCCTGAACTTTTTTTTGTACGTTTGGATAATGAGTCAAATAAAGCATTATCCATAAAAGACTGGTTGAGGATGTTTCGGCTCCTGCGGTGAACAAATCTCGACTATTGTGCACCAGACCAATTTCTAATTAATTATAGATGAAGTGTTTATAACAAAAAATAGAATACACTTTAAATATGTATTAAAAAAATAAAATATACCAGAAAATATTATCTCATTCTTATTTTCTTGCAATCTCTTATTTCTTTCTTCAGTGTAAGCGTGCAAATAACTCTCTTCATCAATGATTTTGAGACGCTTAGCATCTTCTAAAATATCCGATGTAGTATTTAAAATGCTTACAATACCTTCCCTTCAGTTTTAAAATTATTATTAATTATTGGATCAAAAAATTTTTTTTAAAATTATTAAAATAAAAACCGTCGTTGCTTGATTTTTGTAATCCAATCAGTGCCCGGAATGCGCATGACCCACGGGAAAAATGTTTGGATGGAAATTGATTGAGTCATGGAAACCACGATTTGCAAGATTTGCATTACTCGAGTAAGGAGTTTATCATCATAATTATAACGATGTCCGGTGATTAAAAGTAAAGCATTATTAGCTAAACTACAATTTAATAGAATTCGTGCATTGTAAGGTTTTCCGCTATGCTTTTTCATTTCGGCCAGAAAATACTGAATTTCATTCTAAAAAAAAATATATAAATACTTATTACCTATCAAGTGCAGTGCTACGGTAGTAATTGAATTGGAATTAAATTTTCAATGGAATAGTTTATAAATTTATTGCGGCTACAAATTTATTGGCCCTCAAGCAAGGTTAATTACTTTAAATGGTTAAGTAAAGCCAACAATTCAGTGTTCTGACACAAAAAATTTACTATTGCATTCTTTTCAAATTTTTTGTTGCCACCGGAAGTATCATATCATGTAAGTAAATCTATGTTCTGGTGACCAAGAAATGAGTAAAATTTCTTTAAATTTCATGAAATTAAACAACTATACGAATTAAACAACTAAATGTGGTGCATTATTTTACAGTATAAGTTTGACAACACAGTCAAACTTATACTGTAAAATAATGCACCACATTTACATTTAATTATCAATAGTAATATTATTAATAACCATAATCAACAATCAGCCAAAATAAATAATTAAATAATATTCATTAATCATTATAATAAACTAAATAGACGAACATAATAAATAATAAAAACGCCCCTTCCCCATTATGTGCCACCTTTCTACCCCAAGTGGGTGACTAACCAGACCAAATAAAAAATAAACTTAATTTGGATATTAGGATAGCTATGGAAATTGGAAAGGTTAATTAAAGCCGAACTATACAATTGCATTTTAAATAAAATTAATAATTCCATTAAGTTACCAATAGTCGAGGTTCCAAAGCCAGCTTGCCAACACCATTATTTCTTAAATTTGTTAGAATAAACCGACGATGCTGTTTCCAGTATTCCCCATCATTCATTATTAATCCTTTTAAAATATTTATTTTCTCATAAATATAATATATTCTTGAAATTAACTTGCAATTGCTCAACAACCTAAGTTTGGGCCTTCAGCATCGTTGTGATATGGATCTTCAACTCTTCCCGAAAATATTTCTCCCTGCCTTAAGAAAGCTTCTTTAATAGCCTCAAAATTGTTGAGAACGATAGCTAAATTGCTTCCCATATATAAACTAAAAAATTTATAATCATAACAAATTAATTTTTTTAATTACGGTACTGGTATAATATATCTTTTTTTTATTTTTTTATTTTGTAATTCCGAAGTTATTTCTAATTTATCCAACGACTAGATTAAATACTCACTGAAATATTTGTCCATATTGTTTGCTCCACTCATTGAATGTCAAATACGGCTTTTTTCCGATGTAAAAAAGAGAACCAACAATTGGCCATCCAATTGGTCCCGGAGGCAAATGTTTAGGAATTGTCAAATACCAATAAGCCAAAAATATTGATAAAAAAACAATTATCAGCCAAAATATATTTGATATATCCATGTCTTAATAAAATATGTTTGAATAGAAATACAAATGCTATTTTGTGTGCGAGATCAGTACCAAGGACATTATCGTCTCCAGATAATATATATTATACTGTACAATGTTCAATGAGCAAGCATAAAATTATAATTTCGAAAAATGATAAATTAATTTCGCCTTGAAAGATAACAAGTGTAGAATTGATCTCTCAACATATAAATTTAAAATAGCAAGTGGTTTTAATACTGCACTGCTAATAATATTATACTTAATTTAACTACACTCTTGTCTAGCTGGCCTTCAAAGTTGTTTGGTGATTATTTTCTACCTAGACGGAATAAACGTAATTTCATGCAGAATAGCTTTTCCACAGCAAATCCCGTTTTAGTGGAACTTATTTGGCTTTATCTGAATTTACCTCTTCTGCAACAATCTGGCTTTAGCAAAGGGTTTCCACCGTAAACTAGCAACGATGTGACGTCACTTTCCGGATTTCCAAAAAAAAAGCCTTTACTTTCCCCCCCCCCCCCCTTCCCCCCAAAATCAAGCTAAAATATTGCAAATGTATTACAAATTAAAATAATTTTAATTGCATAACCCGCGAATATTAATCCCTCACAATAAATAATAGTTTATTAAAAAATAATCTCATGCCAATTTTTATGAAATTAATTTTAAATAGCTTAAATTTAACTACTTTCCCCAACCTTTTCGTTAAAAATACACTGCATACTTTTTCTGCCTTTCCTATTTTCTTTAAAATTTTAACTACTCGTAGGCCTATATGTAGAATACAGAGAGGTGCACAATCATCAGCATCATTATCACCCTGTTGCTTAACAGCAATACAGCAGTTCAGTCTGCTTTATTGCTAAAAAGCATGTTGCTCATGCTTTGTTACCAGTACTCATGCGCAAAGTTTTGTACTTTCAACAACGTGTAATGCCTACAACTGTTTTCCATAAACTTATAAAATGAATGACATTTCTCAGCAAAATATGTTGGAGCACTTGCCTCCAGAAATAATGCATATGATATTTTCTTATTTATCCGAATTAGATTTAATTGCTGTACACCAAGTGGATAAAAAAACCTTTAACGAATGTCTGAAATTAATACTGTAAGTGGAATCTACATTACCGGTAGGAGTAATACCCTTTCCCACAGAAGGTTAATACTCCTAGGTATTTTGTTTCACATTGTATTTGTTATTTTTAAAATTAATTTTGTTAAAACTACTAACACGAAGTAATATTCATTTATATACTCGTATATACCTATATATTTTTTTTGTAGAAAGAAACGTAAACTTGCTTTTGGAAAATGTTACCACCTTAGTGAGAAAGATCTGCTGCATTTTTTGAGGCAATTCAAGGAAGAAATCACATCGATTAGTTTAAACGGTTGTTATTGGTATTCAGCCACGACGTTGAAATCTATCCTAAAGCTTCCCAAGTTGAATGAACTTCATTTAGCTCAATGCAAATTAACGCCGTTGATTTTAGATACCCTACTTGAAAAAGAGCTCGAGTGCTTAACACTTACTTGGGATCAAGATTTGGATACTTACTTATACAAGAATCAACAACAATTTAACTCGTCCAATTTCAGCTCCAGGTTGTTTAACAAACTCAAAACTCTGCACACTGATTTACCGGATTGTAACCTCAACTCCATCAGAATCAGCAGTTTTTTATTACAACACTGCCCAAACCTCGAAGAATGGTTTATGAACTCGTACCACATTCCTAAAGATTTTCATCCGATCTATTTTACCCCAAAAGCAGTACCTCCACGTAAGATTATCTCGATTTGCTAGGAAATGTTTGTAATTACTGTATTGCTACGTTGCGTTGATTAATAGTTCAAAAAACAAATCTACCGAACATACGCTACATTAGTTTAGATTTGCCATCCTTAGAAGTGACCAAGAATATCTTGAACACATTAATTCCGTTTAATCTAACCCATAAAGAAAATTTCTACCTCGGCCCACTCTGGATGGACTTACTAGCAAGTATAATTTTTTTTTTTTTTTAACTTTTAGAAAGTATGCTCAAGACTAATATTTTAATGTTTATTCCCGTACAGATAAGTGCTTGGAAACCCCAGAACATGATCCCTACTGTGCAGAAATCCTTAACATGTAAGTAATTATTACATATTTATTTTCAAACTTAAATTTTAAATCAACTATTATTATAGTAAAGATTTTAAAGATGACGCAGTTTATAAAACTGTTTTAAACGCCATAAACAACTCGTCCAGAAAACGTCTAACTATACTTTATGCTTGTGGAGGAATCGAATTCTATGACCTAGTAGCGGATTTTTGTCCGTTGTTAGAAACTTTAAGTTGCAATAAAGGATATATTCAAGATACAGCGGTAAACCTTAAATAAACCATAATTAAATTTAATAATTGGTATTCTAGTTTAAGGTTGGTTTGGAAAACATTGCCGCAAAGTGTAAATATGTACGTCGCCTAATTTTGAAAGTTAGTCAACACCCATTAGTAGATAATGCAGACGATTATTTATTTGACATGGTCGTTAATTTTAAAAGTAAAAACTTTAATTATTTTCACTTTTTACAGATTCCGTATTAATTAATTATTATATTTCAATTTGCTCATACAGATCTTACTAATTTATCTCTAAGGACAAGTGCAGTCAGCGTCCAGAGAAGTTTATACGTGAATAGTAACGAAATCAACCCAAGTATGACGGATTTATCAGTAAGTAATTTAAGTACTGTACCAGTACTTTAAAACATTAATACATGTAATTTAAAAAAAAAAAAACCCCCCGATAAATACAGAAAGAAGCGCAAGAAAACTGTTCCTTCTACAAAATTATTAAAAATTGTCAACAAATCGAAGTGCTTAAATTAATAGACAATTACTGGCTTGATTTTAGGTAATCATTTTTTTTTAACCAAAAAAGCATGTGTAAAGTTATTAATATCGATTATAATTCATTAGAATAGTTCCTGAATGTGTACTCGCCTCTATCTCCAATTGGTCCAATTTAAAAGAATTGCACCTCGTAAACGTTCCCACCATAGGGAGGGGATGGTTTCTGCCAGTTATTACCAGAAATTGCAAAAAACTAGAAACACTATTTTTGTCCAACGTATGTAATAAAACGGCTTGCACTTATACTCCAGCTTTGATCGAAAGTTTTAAGCATGCAACTAATTTAAAAGTGCTGAGGTAAATTGTTTCTTTCTGTTCCCGCCCACATTACAATAATATTCTACAATTTTTTCTTTCTAGCATCCAGCAAAATACGATAATATGGTCTTTGAATTTTTGTCAGGCTTTAGAAAATTGTTTACATCTCGAAAGAATCTATGCTGACAATTTATTAATTAGTTCCGACGACATTAACCATTTTACCATTATGGTTTCTCACGTAAGTTATTTTTTTTTAAAAAAATATTATTCTAGCATTTTCGTATTAATCGCCGTTTTTTTAATAAATAATTATTATTTTGCAGTTTAAAAAACTAATTGCCGTTTATATCAGAGCCAAACCAATCTCCTCAAATTGTGTTAAACTGGTCAACAAAAAGTTGAAAAGGTAGATTTCATCAAAGTATTTTATGTAATTACTGCTTTTCAATATTGCATCTTTTAAAAAACTGCAGTATAAAGAAAAATAGACCATCTTTAAGCTATTATTTTGGAGAATCCTCAATAGAATCAAAGTCGATTCCAATGGTACACCGTGACCTTTGTCGTCATACATGATTGTAACTCATAAGAAATGATGCAGCTGTGATACTACAAACTAGTAATAAAATCTTAAAATATATAAACTCACTAATTAAGATTCCTTCATTAAAATTAGTTCAGTTTATAAATTTAATAAGCAACCAATCTATTTTTTAGTTTTCTAATTAAATAATTTAAATCGTGTCTTACCTTACCGCCGCAAATTTTCAAAAAAAATCGATAACATACTCGTATCAGTTACCGGTATAACAGCAATCTGAAAGAAAAAAATCAATTTTGCTTTAGAATATGGAATTTTCTTTTATATAGTATACATCGATTCTACTGTATAAGACTACAACTCGTAATCCGACGTTAATAATTAACTTTGAAAAAGAAATTGAAAGTCAAGCTTTCAAAAACAAAAATTCATTGTCAAAAAAATAAAATAAAGTAGAACGGTAAATTATGTACCGAAAACTAGGTACAGTGTACCGGTAAAACATACTCCGTAATATATTTCGCGCATAATTACGCATTTAAAAACGTTTTATTTAAGATATGAAATATAATATTTTGTTATTCACGTACTGTAACAGTGCAAAAGCTATTTTCGTGACTTAAAATTTGTTTTGAAAGTAAAAGAAAATTTTTTTAGATTTGCATCTTTTTTTTTTATTAATATGATTACATTACATGATTCCAAATTTATTGGAAAAAAAATAATTAATCAAACTGATGGGATAAAGCCTACTACTGTAATATGCACTGCCATCGAAATGGTTCGCAACTCAAATTAACTCTCCTCAATAATACAGTATTTAATTGAAATTTTACGCTTTCTTGCATTTTATTTTCCACTTGGGTATCCACATTTGCCAAATTATTTTCAATCAATCTGCGTACATTTTTATTTAATTATTTGCTTAAAAGCCAGACGAAAATATCAGTGTGTTAAACGAAACGACAAAAACGGTTCAATTCAACATTATCAAAAAATAATAATAATAATATGATTATATTATTATACATGTACCTTATTCGGATTGTTTGAATTGGTTCTCTTTCTGCTGTATTTATTTTTTTTTTTAAAGTCAAAGTTGGTTATTTCAATAATAAAAAAATTGTCTATCTTCATACGGTTATTTTTTTAATTTTTTTAATTACTTTTAATAATAAAGAAAAACCAAAATACGGTAGATGGGAACAAAATGATTACCTTAAGCTACTCGTTGAAACAAAATATGTCATCGAGATGCTCAATTATCCGAAGTAATAACGCGTTTGCTTTCCACTTCAGCAATAAAACTTCACACTTGAATAATAATCAATTAATCACACTAAATTGAATAATCGATTGGCGATAAAACGAAAATAAATAAGTAAATACCTTGGCGCAACTAAATTTGCAGTTTAAATGTTTCGATAACATAAAAACAATGCTATTTTTACAACATTCCCGTTCTACACATTTATCTACATGCATATTTAATGAATACAAATGCGCGTATGCAAAAGCAATTGCATTTTGCTGAATTTAACTTTACAAACATTACATAAATTCAAAAAAAAAACAACCGTAATGTAAAAGTTGAAAATCCTCAAACAAAAATTATGTACCATATACGTTATAAGCCATTTATAAACTTTGCTTTTATCCAGGAAAGTTTACTTTATTGTTATAAACCTATATAAAAAAACTTCTAAAAATTCAGATTCAGACGAATTACAGTACGCTACCAAATTTGTGGTTAAGCTTTTTTCCTCGTTCTTATACTTAACTCCACTTCTTATGACGCAAGAATTGGAATTTTTAAGTTTATTATAAACAGTTAAAAAAAAGAAATTAACTATTCCCAAAGCTGCAGTAACGTCATATGTTAGTATTTTACAAACCCAATTTTTTTCATCAATTTATTATCTTACAAATAATTTTAATGACGCCATAATTGCGTAAGAAGATCAGGCAAAGAAAGCTTAACTACAAACTCAAATTACCTATCGATTCCGTCTACCGTAAATGTTACTAGATACTCAGTTATTATACTCGTACAATAATTATTTTACTTTTAATTTTTCATTATTCTCGTATTACCGTTCATTAATTTGGTGATTCACTTTAAGGATAGTTTTAGTACGCGACCTTTGATAGACCGGTTGTTAAGCAGCTTATATTCAGTAATCGCTATTCGTGCTAGCAGCTCATCTTTAACAATATTGTCATCTCCAATAAAATTATGTTTGAAATCAGAGAAGTGACCAAGTGTAAGAAACACATAACGGTAACTATTTTTCAATTGAGTGACCAAAACTGACGTAACAATATCAATATTTTTCCTACTATGTACATGTATTAGATCTTGCCTCTAGGTCAGATAGAATCCTTTGAAATATACAGTAGCCTATACAGTTCTCCAGTAGTCGTCATCAATACAGTATTCCCTTTGAGTATTTGGTATGAGAAAAAGCGGCTTTGTCGATCAAAATAAGAAAATTGATACTTTACGAAATACAGTAATCCGCAAATGCAGCCTACTACCGTACTTTCGATAACGTATAATATACTCGTATATATTTAAAAACTGGAACTGCAACCGCTTTTGCTTTCGCGCACTATTAATGTTTTAGCACTAATAATCAATTTTCATTACTTTAAAATGGAAATATGATAATATAAATTTGAAATTATATAAAAGCGGTAAGGGTGGTTCTGTACTACCTTGCCTTCGTGTAATCTAATCCGCTATCTTGTCTCACAACAATTTTTTGTGATCCACGGAGAATTTCAACTGGCATTTTATGGTATCATTTTCATCAGGGGGAGGGAGAAGGGAGAAACATGTTTCGCATATCGCTTCATCTTCAAAAGATGTCAAAATCTACAAAAATAACCCTCATTTTTAATTCAAAAAACTTATAATCCACCATCAACCATAGATTAAAAAAAAAAATAAAATATAAAGCAAAAAAAGATTTTTTTTTTTCTTCAAATCTGGCGACAAGAGTTAGACATACGAGGCATTAATGGTTAACCATCTATCTTGAGTAGCCATTATCAGCGTCCAAACCGCCCTAAAAACGCCACTTCTTACTAATTAGTTTAGCTGCAAATCCATTAGGAAAGCTTCTCCCAAACAATAATTTTCTCACCTCAACGACGTATCGCGCTTGCGTATTCTATTCACGTTCAAATCGGAAAGCTCAAAGAAAGAGAGAGAGAGAGAGAGTACTGTAATGGTTTTAAACCGATGATTAAATTTTAGTGAAAGAGTGAAGTTCAACTGCGAGAAACTTTACAATCCTCGTGATAACTTTGTTCGTCTTTTGCATATCATATAGAATTCAATTTAATTTTCTGTTTAAAATCTAGGCAGCGTGATGCACTAGTATAAAGCATCTGAAATCAAGCGATGTATCTTAAGTGAGCGCTACACTAATAAGCAGTTTCATAAAACCTAAAAAAGAATACATTACAGTAACTGTTATAATGTAGTTATAAAACTCGAATTAAATACATAATAAAAAAAAACAGAATAGGACTTATGGAGCTCGTCGCTGTGTAATAGAGTCGGTTTCAAAAAAAAAGAAAATTTTTTTTAGATAAAATAATCGGTACAACATTTTCTTTCGCTACATTTACCAGAAAAAACCATTATTGACATTAAAATAACTTGAGACCATGTTAAGTTTATGAACCTAAAAATTCGTTAGAACGCGTAGATGTTTCAAAGCATCGAGTTTTATGACTCCGCTTTAAAACGCAAACTTAAGACTTTGTTTTACATTTTTCCCAAGTGGTAACTCTACTCAATTACAGCTCTGTATCTCGTATTTTTTAAGTTATCAAAGTATAATATTTTATACAGTATTTGCAATTTACTTAATTATAACTAGATATTGCTCTGCATCTCGCAATTTCGAAGTAGCATCTTGATTTTTTTTTTTTTTTGGTTATGAAAGACATAATACACGTACTCGTAAATTATTGCGTAAATTAAAAAAAATTCTTTTAAATACGGAGACAAATTTTTTTTTTTTTAAATTCATTTTATAAATATTTGAAAGTAAAAATAATATGTGCGGTAATTAAATTTTCCATTGCTAAAATTAAAGGCTAATGTAACGCGAAGCTACTTTGATCATAGTTGTTACTGTATATGGTAATTACCGTATGCCTTACTCTACAGACTACATTAAATAACTGGCGAAACTTTCATAATTATGTTAATCGTTATAAATAATTGACGACCAACAAAATAATAAATATTCAATTTTATCGTCAAAACCAATTTTTTTAAATTCTGCCAGCAACTGATGAATCTCTATTAAACCGGGTTTAACTCATCAAAATAACTAAAGTACATTAAAAGCAGATTACTCAATCAAAAGCAAAAGAATATTACATTTATGCATCCATTTTCCTTCCCCGCATGAAGGCGCTTTATCAATTTGGAGGATTTCAGGTAGCAACAGGTTTGCGGCTTTCAACTTTAAACCAAAAAATAAAAAATGATGTAATCTTACTTTTCAAAACTTTAAACATATCTTAATGTAAATTACCGATATTTAATAAAATATTTTTATCAAACTCTTAAGTCTAATGAAATTCTCCCTCCATAAGTTATATTAAACGATTTCATATTTAGGGCCTAAAGCGGATTAGCTACCTGATTAGTCAGTCAAAAACATTTGGATATTTTCGCATCAAATTGAATTCCCATATGAAGGAGCTTTATTAATTACGAAGACTTCAGTTAGCAACAACAGTGTAACCGGTTTGCAGTTTTAAACCAAAAACAAAAACACAATTTCAATATTACTTTTCAAAACTTTAAACAAATTTTATAAAAAAATATTTCTATCAAATTCTAAACCTAATGATATTATATCTCCATAATTTTATTTAACGATTTCATATCGTTTTTCACTGAATAAATAAATGAAAAATTTAAGTCTGAAATATTATAATAATTATTGGCCCTCTTTTAGCTGCTTAGCAGCATTTTCTACGGTGCCCAATATACAGTAGGTTATGTCATTGATTTATGGTTCGGTTAGGCCAAAAATACCCATAGGTTAAGATTACGTTATTAATTTATGGTTAGGTTAAGCCATGAGCGATGGTCGAAGGCCTCCGCACTAGTCATCGAAAAATAAGCCAAATTATTTTCATCTAATCGTCTAAAAATACAATGCAAATTCAAACTTCGTTGTTTCTAATAACAAGCGATTTTAAAATATGAGCTTCATAATAATTTCTAAAGTTACGCAAATAATAATTAGTAAAATACGAATACCGCAAAACACTCCATCTAACTCCGTTTGTCTTTTGATTACCAGGAGACAAACTCTTAAGACCTAAAACTAAAAAAAAAAAAAAGTAAAGAAAATCGCACCAGTAACAATAAAGAAAAAAAAAATTAATGGAATGTCAATACGGCGTAGCTGCTACCTAATTCTAATAAATAAAGTTAAAATAGCGCGCATACCCTTCTACGACTACTTCAACCTAGCTGCTGTCATACGATAAGATTAAAAAAAAAACCAACAACAGCTATGCAATAAAGAACAAGCTTATCGCCAAATCTTCACAATGTAATACAATGGTTGATGAAAAGTAAATAAAAACAGCAAAGTTTACCTCAACTAACCACAAAAAGAGTTAAGATATAGTAATTATTATTTTCCTCTTTCTCTCTATTCAACGCCAAGAAATTAATGAGAGAAAGAGAGAATGCGAGTTGCTGAAGCTTTAGTCGGGGAATGCCTTGTGATTCGACCGTTTCGACGCCACACTATCTTACAAAAGCAGTACTACGCACGTATTTAAAAATAACTAACGGTACGTAATTAAATATGACGTTTAATTACATTTCGACACAATTTTTAATAACGGTTAACGCTGTAATAAACCTACGGTACATTTTTATTTATTTAGTAGCATACAACACGCAATATTATTGACAAAAGCGTGTAATGTATTTACAACTGTTAAACCAGAAAAAGACTAAGACATATTAATTTTTTTTTTTTTGCGTTGAACGACCACGAAAAAAAAAATAATAATAATAAAAACTACTGCAGTGAATTACGAGTGAACAAATGAACTGTCTGGCAATGGAATGCTCAGAGTGTCCACTATGATTGTTATCACGTGGCTCGGTATTTCCTGTCGGCTGACTTAATGGAATACCGGCCCAAACTAATGGCCTATCTTTAGTCACCAGGGACACGCATCATTTTACCTACCGTAATAATATTATACAAGACCATAGTTATTACCCCCTTAGCAAAGGCAAACCATCATTGCACATGCAAGCTCAGATTTTCCGATTATCCTTTAACGTGCAACGCCTAAGTGCCATTCCAATTATATTTTAAATCTTGTTATTACATTTATTGCAACCGACCTACCAACCCCCATTAATTTTGTCATTGAGCTCCGCCCCCCTTCTCACACCTTAACATGAAAAATATGTTGTTTTTTTTATAAATTACTGTGTACATGTATAGTGTCCGTAAAGATAAAGTATAGTTTTGAAAAATTAATAACTAAGTCAATTTTTAAGGAAAATAGAATTTTTTTCAATATTTACATTCAGCAACATCTCCCCTTTAATTTTAAAAAATAACACCTGGCATGTGACCTTCCCTAGTGAGTCGGCACGTGCCAACACGCTTAACAAAATTTGCCATAACCCTCTCGCAGGTGCCTGGCTGGATATCGGCA
>JAQGAZ010000421.1:0-63589 GCA_034692225.1 Polydesmus complanatus | reverse complement strand
GAGGCGTCCACACTTATTCGACTTGTCGATCCGACAATGTCGGTCTTGTCGTTCGGCCTAATGTGGATGCTCCTTTATAAATCGATCGATGTCAGTTCAATTTGAAATTATTTTTTTTTTTTAAATTTTTTTTAAGGTTTTTTTGTTAAAAATTTTTTTTTTGAAAATTTTTTTTTTAGAAAATTTTTTTTAAAATATTTTTTTTTTTTAAAAAATTTTTTTTTTTTTTTTGAAAATTATTTTTTAAAAAATTTTTTTTTTTTTTAAATATTTTTTTTTTTTTTGAAAATTTTTTTTTTTTTTTGAAATTTTTATTTTGTTTTTGGTTGAGCCACCACACAGCTCTAAACATTTTATAAAACGCTATTATTACGCGTTAATGATTCTCCAAAATTCTTTTTTTTAAAAAAAAAAGTTGCGTTGTCTGAGCATTAAATAACAAGTAGCCAGTCGTGCGTTACTAATATTCATTCAATCAAGATACAGTATTTGTTTTCTATTTCCCGATGAATCCCATCTACTCTTGTTCACATTTTTTTTTTTTTTTGTATTTAAGGTTATATAAAGTTTTTTTTTATTTCCCACTCATCCTTTCGCAACCATCAACAACATTCATTCTGTTGAATTATTTACAAAAATAAAAATCTGAATACAACATAACACACTTGCGACTGAAATTACTCTATGGAATATATCGCAGATTTAATTTTTTCTGTGTTCGCTTGAATGCAAGTGTAGTGTAACAAAAAAATTGCGCCACTCTTACATTTCCTTCAAAATCTCTTAATCGGAAAGCGCCAACATCTCAATTCTGTTCTCAATAGGTACGCTTGATTTCAATTCCAACTGTTCTCTCACCAACACCTTAACCCAGACCTGTTTCACCGAACCAACAGGTAAAGAAACTTGCATAATCAAAATCATATCCAATTATCTTTTAAAAGCTCTAATCAACCGTTATAAATCCCGCTGGATAAACTTGAAATACCGGTGTAAGTTTACAGTGCTAACTCTTGCCGCCTAAGATCTTCTACCGTGTAAATGATTCTCTATGATTTACTGTAATTAAATTCCAAACTACTGCAACAATTTATCAATAAAATACACGCAATTAGAAAAATTTCTATTTTGAGTCGACATTAGCTTTAATTTCTGCATCTTCGTCGTACTATTTTAGTAATTCCGTTTTATGCTTCGATCGCTACAGCAATTAAGCTTAGTTAACGTGACGAATTCTGTAGCGGCATGTCGCAGGCAAAACCGAGCCGTGCAAGCCGAGTAGATTCAGCTAGTTTAATATTACAGGTATACCGTCTCATACCGCCGAATACAGTTTTATGCAACTTAAAATGTATTCCAAAATCTACCAAAAAATCGAATATTTTTAAGTTTACTTGACCAAAATTGTTTTGCTATTTTCTAAGCAACAATTTGTAAGATACTGTACCGATACTAGATAATTATATTTTGCATATAAGCAAGACCGCCCTTATAGCTTGTTGGAAATTTCTAATATCTAAAGAAATCTCATTCATAATAAAAATGCAGGCAATGATCTGCGTAAAAGATCATTTATAATTATAAATCATGAATATTTTAACCACACAATTAGAACCACTCCTCACGTGACACGTCATAGTAACTACAGTGTACAGCACATGTAGGCTGTGTGCATTTGGACACCTTAATATTTACTACACATATTCCAAATATATTAATAACATTACAAGATAGAAAATATAAATTTGCTCACCGTATTGGTACTTGGCAGATAGGTTGTGGTCACTATAGCTGTAACGGCGCGTGACATCCTGATGTCAACGAGATCAACCGATTTTCAGCAAAATGTCCGGCTCTCCCGCACAGAACCACGCACTCAGGCATGTGCATTAAAACAACTTTTATAATCATTTGCACACGTACAAAAACTATCACGCCTAATAATAATAGCTGATAATTTACTAAAGACATTTAAAATACTGTATTACTGTATTAATAATATACTACCGAGAGCGGCACTGTCGGTCTTCTTAATTCGTCAAACCTACTGAAACCACCTTTTCAATCTAACCCACACGAATGTACTTTAATCAAATTTATGCTAGTCATTTTCCCTGCATGTTTAGAGTTGGCATAATTTGTAGTAACTGTTACTGTAGCAATAATTAAATGAAATAAATTAAAAATTGAAATAATCTTACGTTTTGAACCGCGCTTTTCTTGCCATTTTTCATCACAGTTTGCGAGAGCAGACGACGACACAAATTGCGCATGCGTTACAGCCAGCAGCGTGAATCAGCATTTTTCGTAACATTCGTGCACAAGTGTTACCGTTGAAATAATTATTATTGTTGAATTATGTATTATTATTAATAAAGCATTATTTTAAAGCTAACGAGTGCTACAGAAGTCGAAACGTTGAAGTCATAATTTCTACGGCAAGTACAGTATAATAATCGGATTATTATTGAAATTACGTCACCGATCATTACGTCATCTCATTCTCATCATCAAGAATCGGCATACCGGTATTAATGGTGAGTTTGCACTACGGTAGAACAAGAAATGATCATATTTTTTGTAAAATAAACTGTAAACAATTTTATAAACTTTCTTTAGAACATTATTTTTTAAAATAATTATAAAATTTTGCATTTTAAAGGTAGAAAAGATTTAAAACACACAGACTAATGGACGAAAACGTTGTCACAGTCTCTTTCCTACCTAGAATGTTTAAATTCATAATTTAAATTCATAATTTAAATTATTATGAAAAACATAATGAATTAATCACATATTCAGATTTTGATACATTCATCATGTAATTTTTTTTCTTTCTTGTAAATTAACGATATTAAACGCATAACTTTCGTTTTACTAGCACTCGAATCAAGATGAAGCGTCCAAGAAAAGTTTGAGATGCCACATCCAGCGTTCACCCGATCTAAAGTTCTGTGCCTCAAGGAAGAGATTTATAAAACCAGCCCCACAGTTGAAGAATGTTATTTGGCAGGAAATAGACTGAATACTGACGTAGGCTGCATGTTCTAACATGTAGAGTCTAAAGATCAGAAATCAGCTGCGCTCAGTGCATTGAGAGCAGTGGTGATAGAGAACTACCTGTGGACATGGTTTTAATACTGTACTTGCCGTTAGGTTTCTTTCATTCGACTTTCATAAAAGGAAGTTTTTGCACTCCACCCTGGAAAAAGCTCCGTATCATTGATGCCGGCGTGACTTAACTACCCATAGCTTTTTGGAACAGCCCGATGAGGTGGGGATTCTCCTGCTACCTCATCCGATCGATTTTTAGATTCACTCTCAAATGATACCTTTACTGGAGAATACGGAGAAAGTTAGGTTCCAGATCTCCTTCTAATCCTGTTCTACGGTGTTGGTCAATTCTTTACTCAAGATTTTTGGTCGTTTGGAGCGATTTACTCTCACCAATGCCTTGGTCCAGCCTCACACGTAAGTCAGCTGTTATATTCATAATATTGTCGTAAAATAATCATTAATAAGTATTGTTAACTTATCTCCTAATGAAGTTTTATTTGATGGATTTTAAAACGCCATGTATTCTTGGTACTACTAGCTACCTGAATTAGGGTGGTCAGAATGGGATAGCAAAAACCAAATCGATAAGGCACTCCACCCCCTCTTAACTTTTGAAGTTGAAAACTTAATGTAGTTTGTATTGGATTGTAAGTTGCACCAAATTTTTTTGAAAAAAAAAGAAAAAAAAAAACGACGGTACGGTACTGTATTAAAATATATTTTTGTTTGTCAGTATAATAATATATATAGAGTTTCGCAACACTTGCAACTCTTATTACAGTATCATCATGCTTATTTGCGCACAAAATAATTTGTTTGGTTTTAAAGCAGCTTCATAATGCCGTTTTTTTAATGGCATTCTATCACTGAGTGAGTTTCGGAATGTGGAAAATGGTCAAATTTTCATTTCATTTTAATTCTTGCTTCTGCTAACCACCATTACAAAGGAGTCCCGCTAGGAATAGTGTCACAAATCCATATTCAAAAGGCGAAGTTCTCACATAAAACAAATGTGGGGCCGTCTATGGGGCCTTGGGAAAACAGGCGGTAAACATTCGAAAAAGCTTAAATCCTAAAAGTCATCCCTTTCTCAGAGATGTTAAAACAGCGGTAGTAAAACTGCAGATTGAACTAAAGAAATTACTATTTATCTTGTTAGCATCAATAAAGAAGAATTGAACTTAAAAAATAATTAAATAATTATTTTACAGTATGAGCAAAAGCTGTTGAAAAAAAAAATTTATGTACCGTACTGTAGTTTTAGAAATTTTTTGGGAAAATTTTTTTTATCGATTATTTAAAATTACAAGTAAATCTAAACTGTATTGCAGTAAAGCAAAAAAAAATGACACGGCTAATGCGTGTTATTAAATTGACCTCAAAGTCACTTGCTTAAAAATTTAATTGATGAAACTAGAGGTCATCTAAATGATGCGCCAATAATAAATCTATTCCTTTAATGTTAATACTGTATAGGCCTATATTTTTTATTATAAAGCTGATATTATTTTCAGCAATTTATAAGCAAATTTACGTCACATTTTTTCAGACTTGTAGTAATAAATTATAAGTTTGCAAAATTATTTCTTTAGAAATTTTTAAAAAGTGGTTGAGCATCGTACGTTTTAGTTTTTTGCTCGATTATAACACTAAATTCTTAAAACTTGAATTTATTAAAATTTTGAAGCGATTTGGAAAGCATGTTTTTAAGCATTGAGTTGCAAATTTTGTACCGGTATTTTCAAATCGTGCGTTAAACTCAACCCTTTTTCTTTTTAACAAATACCTCTTTGTTAATACAGTACATTTACTATACAAATTTAACGAAAACCAAACTGAACCAACGAGAACCAATTATTCTTAGTACGCAAGTGTTTTTCCAACGCCTCATTTTTCACACACTATCGGTAGCGGTATTTAAAAAAAAATTATCGGACAATAAGGTTTGACTTTTTTTTTTTGTCTTTTTTACTTTGTAATTGGAATAGGGCGTGAGAGAATTAAAAGTCGGGTAAAAGTAATAGTTTCAAAAGATAGAAAATGCCGAACAAATTGAGTTTATGAAGAATACGCAAATTAAAGAATGACAGTAAAAAGTTTGGTCAAAGCAAAAAGTTTTAAGCCATGTAAATGCAGACTGTTAGTCTTTTTCTTAAACTAAAACGTTTAAATAGATTTTACATTATTTTACAGGATCACCAAAAAAAAAAAAATCCGACTTCGATCAGTATAGTCCGGTTTGAAAATTTCCAAACTAACTTAAATTTAAACAACATTAAATTGATTTATAAAAAAATTACTACTGTAGGGTAGGCTCTACACAAAATTATTTTTTTTATTCTACAGAAATTATCGGTTTTCTCCTTATATACTGATAACCCTGTATACAGTACGGTCAAGCCTCTTTTTGTTCATCTTTAAAGCTACAGTATGCCATACGTAGCATTCGAAATTTTATTCTAGGCTACATTAAATTTTGACTTTTTTGGGGGGAACCGATTAACCGGATTATGCGAGACATTTCTGTATTATTACCATCTGTGGTATTACCAGCATAATTATTATAAATGGAAATTTTATTTTTTTTTTAAACTTAATAAGAACCAGACATTCTTAAGTCTCTTATATTAATTACATTATACAGTAGCCTAATCCTAGAATATCTTTCTTGGGTATAGTAAATTGAAGCAGAAATACTTTTTCTTAAACCTATAGACTAGTGCACTTTTAATACCGAAACTATTAATTTTATTTACATCAATTTATTATAGGCCCACTTTTTTGTTTTTAAATTAAAATTGAAAATAAAATGTATTGACTTAAAATTAGTGTAATTACAAGAGCCAAAAGGCAAATTTAAGGATATAGAACCTGCTTATGGTTTCTTAAATTACATGTATTATGTAACGTAAACTCAGCTTTTGAATACAATTTTGAGTACAATAATTAATTACTTGCGCAAGATTTAGTTTTTACTATGGAAAACATGCATTTTTTTTTTTAATAAAGGAGACATCTTTTTAATCATCATAAACGTAACTACAGTAGATGAGTTTATGGGTCTAGTTTACTCTTGAAAAAGAAACTAAACTCTTGCAATTAGTTTTTTGTTGATAATTTGCACGCAAATAACCAATAAATAGCGACGAATAATAGCAAAATAATTTATGGAGTTTATTCGAGTCCTATAAATTTTGTTTTATTGGAGATTTCAAAAGACCCTCTTCAATTATATAGCACATGTAAAAAGGGGGCCGTGATCATATTTCACATTCGTTTTATCCCTTTCCTTTAATTGTTTGTTTTGGTTAAGAGAGCAGGGGCTATTTCGATTGTTTAGCATTGTACTAGTAAAAAGGTTTTAGCGTATACATTACATTACATGTACACGAATAAACGTAAACTAGTTCTAACCGGCCTGGATGGATGTTGTTACTATTCTAAACGTCTGCAAGCACATGTAACAAGTATTTGAAAAATGTTTTGATGCTCGCCTGTGCTCTCTCACTCTCGAGATAGAAAAGATACTTAGCCCCATTTATAACATAATATTTTTGGTGGAGAGGGAGAGAATCAAGTGGCGCCAGTAGAGGCCAACTGCATGACCATCACTCGCTCGCTCTTGTTTTAATTGACCGGAAACGATTCGTCCATTAACGTCCGAGTGATAAATGACCCAATTTTTTATCTATTTTTTCGGCTTCAATTTCAAATAAAAACGTTGATATTGACACCTTTCAACTTTGTTTATGGCTCGCAAAATATAGTGCGCTTACGACACCTATATTTATGTTACCTCACATTAAAGATTTTAATGTCCGAGCGAAGCCAAACCTCTGATTAAAGTTAAAAACGCTCAATGGTGGAAGCGAATTCTTGCGGCCGAGCCAATCACAATTTTCGATTTCAGAAAATTGTTGAATGCGTTTTTACGTGGAAATAATATTGCAACCGCGAGGTAACATTCATTATCACTGCCGGGATTTTTAATTAACATACCGGTATCAAAATATTTCGAAATAAATTTTTTTTATAAATTTTATTTATAATAGGAATTATTTTAAACTTTATTATCGTATACATGCGATGAAAGTATTGATTAATTAACCAGTAAATACGGTTGTAATTTTTTAATTGGTATCATTACCGTGGAGACAATATTAATATCTGTTACCATATTTTTAATTTTAACCTTACCTGAGGTTTAATTATGATTTTTTGAATACATTATGCAGACATAATTTAATTACAGTGTAGGCCTACATGCTTTTTTTATTACTGTAATTAGGTTTAAAATATTTAATTATTGTTAGCATAACAAAGCAATTAATTTATTAATTAAGAAAGGTAAACAAGTTTCTATAGCGATATACTGACTGAGAATGGAATTGTTTTCAATGCAAATAAGTGTTTATTTTTTTTTAAAAAAAAATCATCATTAATTAACATTATTAAAAAATACTTGCCGGAGTGCAAAATTAATAATTCAAATTACTCAATAATTGAAAATAGATTAGCTTATAATTTAATATTATTATGAAATAAATTTAAACTGGATTAAATTAGTTTTAACTAGATTTGATGTACGTAATAACATTTAAGAATTTGTTTATTAAACTTACAATTATGAAATAAATGTAATAAAATAATATACAATAAATTAAAAAGGTCAATTAATGAGTGTTAATTATTTTAAAAAGAAGAAAAAAATGTGCGGTTAGTTCTAACTGGATTTGATGTTGTTGATACATAATTTTGGAATTTGTTATTTTTTTTTTTAAATGTCAGATTTCACCATCAACAATATGCTTTAGCAATAACAAAAAAAAAAAATTATGATTATAAAAAATAAATACAAGGCAGCATTAATCATTTAATCGAAAATCATGCGTCATAAACTACCGGAAAACGTTAAATTTTTAATTAAGAATTGGTAGAGCGCACCTTATACCGGTAATGTCCGGCAAAATCTGATCTACAAATACCACGACAATTGATTTTTTTTTCCCCATCACCGTTTTTCTTTTTTTTGTTTTTTTTGTTTTTCATTTCTCAAAGGTATTTCCTTTAAACAATTAGTTTCTTACGTGATTCTTTAGAATTTAAAGTACAAATGCATATGAGCCGGCTCTTTACATCTCCCAATCACCTTGGGAATATTGAAGGCGTGGTTTAATCGCTGATAAAAGCCGGCTATTGGTGAATCTCAGTAAACTTTTTGTGACGTAACGAGCGTTTGTGAGTGAATTTTGACCTCTTCCACCACTTACCCTGGCTGTTCATTCATTTTATCGAAAGCGGTGGCTTTTAACAGCGACAATTTTGCGTCATGGCTACTGCTAGTGCGGTTCGATTAGTATCGCAGCACCAAAGTTAGGCGGAACAACTTCAAGTAACTTTTAACAAAAATAATACGAAAACCAAAAAAAAAAAAAAAATGTTCCAATAGCAAAAATTAAAGAATTATATTTATCAGTGTTAAAAAAATGTCTTTTAAATTTATTTTGTTTGAGATTTTGGCCCTTTCTAGTGGATTTTCTTTAAATTGTGCATTTCCGACGTCTACAATAGCGTCTGTAACTACAACGGTAAGTGTTACCTAAATATTTTACATGAAATTCATCTAATTGTTGAGGAGCTAGAAACTTTAACTTTATTCTAAAACGCATTTTCAGTGGAAAAATTTTGTTTTTATTAATTATTGTTTTGATAAGAGATTCAAAGTTACCGGCACTTTGGACCTTTAAAATTAAAGTTTTAATAATTTATTTATTATTTTTTTTCTATTCTTTTTTTTTTTTTTTTTTTTCCTTTCTTTTCTTTTTTTTTTTTTTTTGAAATTAAGTTAATTTTATTAAAATTTAATTACCGGCACTTTATTTAAAGTTTTAAGTAATAATTTCTCACAAAAGTTTTAATATGTCGGTCTGGACACCTTTTAAAACATAGTATTTTTACAGTTAAATTAATAAATAATTTGTTGCAAATTTATTATAAATTGATTTTAATAAGTTATATTAAATTTTATTATATTAAAAACCGAACACATAAAAAAACAAAGTTAGAAAAATGTAAGCTGGTTTAATTTTTTTTTTTATTTTTAAATTTAATATTTTTTAAACACCACTCTCCAATAAAACTTTTTAAAATGTACCGGTATATTATTTTTTCGTTTATAAACAAAATCAGTTTCAACAAAACCGATTTGCATTAACATTTTGAAGTACATGTGGTTGCATTTTAATTAACAGCGAGCTATATTTTAGTTTGTGTACAATATTAATATGTGATTATGTTTGTTTTGATAGATTGTATCAGATGAGGGTAGTACAACGACGACGACATTTCGTCCTCTTCTTCGATCTCAAGCTTTAACATCTGTTGCTTACTGCCCCATGTTATCTCTTCGCAAAGAATGTACATGCCAAGATGCAAACGCGCGAGTGTACGTCGTGTGTTCAGCTCTCCAGCTGTCCGATTTGGTCGACTTGAATTTGGACAATATTGGTGAAGGGGCGGCGGTTTGGCTGCTCATAAGTAATAGTCCTTTCTCAACGTTGGGACCGCGGGCAATCACTACCAGTAACGTGGACGGGCTTCAGATCAACTCGAGTAACGTGAGTCAGGTGCACGACAACGCTTTCGTCGACGTCGGACATTTAAAATCTTTAGCTATGCAAGACAATTTATTATTTGAAATCCCGGTGGAGGCATTGAAACGACTTCCGGCTTTAGAAATGCTCAGTCTGGCTGGAAATCGGATCGAACAAGTGCCCAAAAACGCTTTTATTAAAATGAAAAATTTGTATTATATCAGTTTATCGCAGAATCGTATTGAAAATATCGATAGCGAATGTTTCGGAAGTAACGTGAAACAATTGGCATTGTCTTCCAATAGGTTGACCTCGCTGAACAATTCCGTGCAGTACCTGTCCAAGTTGGAATGGTTGTTGTTGACCGATAATCAGTTGACGTCGTTGAACAACCAACTGGATAACTTGCAATCGCTCACTACTTTACACGTGGGGTTGAACAATTTGAGCGATTTGGGCGATTCCTTCCGACACCTGCAACGTCTCAAAACCCTCAATCTAAGTTTGAACAACGTCGAGAAAATTGAAGAAAATGTTTTCGAGAATGTAATATCTCTGACAACGTTAGATTTATCGCAAAACGTTATCACTCAAGTGACGCCGAACGCTTTTCGAAATTTAAGAAAATTGGCAATTTTAGATTTACACGGAAATAGGTTGAGCAGTGCGGAAGAATTTTTAGAACCCATTTCGCGCACTCTGATGCGTCTCTTCCTAAATGATAATCGATTAACCAAGTTCGATTTAGTAATGAGCGGTGTGCGGCACTTGGATTTATCGGACAACGGATTACGGTCGATTTTCGAATCGATTCATCAGGCTCATATTGGCGGAGTGGGAGCCGGTAAACACTTTTTACGACTGGAACGTCTCACTCTCAGCGGGAATCAATTGGAACGGCTGCCGGAAACGTTGAGATTGTTGACGCCGGCGCTGGTCGATTTGGAACTTGATGGTAACCGTTTTACCAGCTTCGAAGAAGCTTTGGGTGGGGAAATCGGAACGTGGAAACGATTGAAAAGTTTAAATTTGAGCGGGAACGCGTTGGAAAAGCTGTCGTCGCGTGCCTTTAACGGTTTGGTTACGGTGTCCGAACTGGATCTGTCACGTAACCGCGTGAACCGCATAGAACCGGGTTGTTTCAGTCACCTTCAAGGATTAGAGAACCTCGATCTCAGTCATAACAGATTGGAATACCTCGACCTTGGACTTTTCCACGGTCTCCACGCTCTTCAAGAACTCACTTTGGCCAACAACCTTCTGCGGGGTGGACACCAATCGACTTTCGAACTCTTAACTAATCTCAACCACTTGGACCTCTCTAATAACCAACTCGCGACCTTAAGGTACTTCCTGACTCCTCTCAAACATTTGCATACGCTCAATGTGTCGTATAATCGGTTGACGGAAGTGGACGGACCGGATGTGGCTGAACTCAAAGAGTTAAAAACGTTTCACGCGGCGCACAATCAAATTTCGTCGTTGGGAACCACTCAACAGGTAATGACATTTCTTATTATAATACTCTGCCGTATTTAATTTACGCCATTTTCAGTAAAAGAAATACAAATTAAATTTGTTTTTCGCATTCTTTTCGTTTTGCCGGTATCATTTTTCAATTCATGTTGCAGTATCTGTTACAGTGCATGTACTAGCTTACTCTCACTTTTTTTTAAAAGAAAAAAAAAATTGGGTCCATAAAGCAGATTAAACAAATACATGTAGATAGAGAAACCGCAGAAACGAAAACAGGATAAAAATAACCGCAGTAGTTTTTACAGTAGACGCAAAAAAAAAAAGATAAAATTCACGTAATTATGTTAAATGTTTTTTTTTATATATAAATTTAAAAAATGTGTGTTAAACTTTTTTTTTTTTGAAAATTTTATTTGTTTTAAATACACAAAATATTTTTTAATATCACGGGAAAAACTCAGCTGATTCTGGCTTTTTTGTTTATTTTTTTATTTTTTTGAGACAGAGAATAAATGGGGACAGATTTGTAAATAATATTGACCTTGATTTTCATCAAAGTGGTTAGATGATTTAGCTTGTCATTGATGGAAAGAAATAATTTATAGATCGAGATTTATGTAATTTTACATCAGTAGGCTACTTAATATGATGATGTTTTTTTATATGTCATCCGATCACATACAGTAAATTGTAAATTACATGTACTGTATGCTTTGGTCGATTTACGATAAATGGCTTACGTAATGACTTTTATAAAATTCATTAATTTTTTTTTTAGATTGATAAAATTAGCTTTAAAATGTTTTAAACGATTATTATTCTGCATTAATTTAAATTAAAACAAAGAAAGAATTAGATTTAAATAAATACGTAATGGGAGTATAGAATAAAATAATATCGCAAAATCCAATAATTACCTGATGGTTATTCTAGTTTTAAAACATCGTTTCGTATCAAGGGCATGTAACGAGTTTTACTTTTTAAACAATCATTTTAATGGCCTTTTGAAAGCGTTTAAAGTTAAACAGAAAAACTCGAGTGTCGGATGACGTCATCTAATCACATTGACAGTCTCCCCCACACCCATCATCAATCAATGTTAATTGACTTGAGACAAGTTCATCTCCTACATCTGATATTTGACACTTTTTTTCTTTCTTCGTCTCATTAAGATAGAAAAATTGTTTTATTTTGCTACATTTCTTAATGATTTTCAACTTAAACTTTTCTAACCTTTTCAACCTTTTTTTTTTTCCCCCCTGAGATTTTTTTTTTTTTTTTAAATACGAGTATTTATATTTATTAATGTCACGTGATTGATGAATGAATTTTCATTCGTTGTAATACAATTTGAAAATTGCTGATAAAAACAAGTAATTGAAATGGGCGCCTGTTGTTATCGTTCTGTCGCTACGCTCATTTACCCAAATTCAATGACATGTAATACTTTTGAAAGACACTTTAAAAGAAATTAGAGAGACGCTTAGACTCGTAATCGACAACGACTTTTAATCGATCTTGTCATTTTTAGATATTTTTAATAATATTGTAATTATATTTAGCTTGCGCTCAGTTTGCTACTTCCTAATTAGTTAATTATTCTAGTCTAGAATTTTGAAAGTGGGAAGTAAAAAAAAAAAAATTTGCGATGAACAACAAATTAATTAGTTTCTTTCAAATTTATTTTTGTCAAAATAATAATTATCTATATGGTACTTCGGAATCGAAAATTGAATTAAGATATTATTCCAAGTCCGAAGCACGCGAAAATTTGGCAAAGGAGAAAAATAATGATAATAGATATTGAAACATTTTGTGTTTTGGACACCCAAATACAGAACAAACTTTTATAATTCCTTCATTGATCGTTTATTATTATTTTTTTTTTTGTGGACAAAATTAACTTTATTTTCTATAGCAATAATAATGTAATGTTTTTGGAGCAAATTTTATTTGATTGCAATTATTTTTAATTTGGTTATAAATTATTTATAAAGTATTTTATGGCAATTCGCACCTCGACAACAAAAGTAACACATTTGGAAAATATCGTTTTGCAGAAAAAGATCAAAGCAAGATTTTAAATTTGGAAAGAATATTTTTTCTGCAAAGCCACTTTTTGCATATGTGTCACTTTTGTTGCCGAGTTGCAAATTGTATATTTTTATGCGCCGAAATCGAAAGTTTTTTTTTTTTTTTTAAAAAAAAAGTAAAAAGTAAATATTGGTAGCGATTATTATTTGCAGAATTTATTGTGTTTGTAATATCGTCACCGTTCAAATTTTAGTCAATATTTCGAAAAAATTTATATGTTTATTCTTTATAAATATAGTTGAATCTTCCTCTTCTGGCTGTACTCAAGTTGGACCACAACCAGCTTTTATCGTTAAATTCGTTGACACTGGAACAACTTCCCAATCTATATAATTTAGACGTGAGTGCTAATTTCCTTTCCCATCTCCATCAAGACACGTTCACACGAAACAGGAGATTGCACAAACTCCACATACAAGGTCAGTTTGCCAAGTTAAAAAAGTAAAGCGAAACTGCGAGAAAATGATGGATGAAACTTAAGTGTTGATTTCTCTTAACTGCTGATACTCGATTTTTTTTTTTTTATATATACATGTACATATTTTCTAAATCGTTTTCTACTGATGACCTTTTAAACCGAACCAAGTACATTTTTACGAAGATTAATTCGATCAGTTTGACATGATTGATCGATTATTACAAGCATTTTCCATCACTTTCCGATAATGAAATAATTATTAATTTAAAAAAAAAAAATTTCATTTTATTAAATTTATTTTTTATTAATTTTTTTTTTTTTTTTGTTTAATAAAATTTCAGGTAATCCTTGGGTTTGCGATAACAATTTCATCGAAACTCTTCTCTCACTCGAAGCAGATGGCATTAAATTCGAAGAAAAAAACTGGTGTATAAACTCGGTGGTACCGGCAGATGGTACAAATTTAGTCTAGTTGAAATTTTTGTAAGTAGACAGTCATTATCAAACGTTTTCTCGACGATAAAAATATTTTTTCAATTATTTATAAGACGCAATTTGGAAATGAATCCACATTGTAATAAAAATTTGTATAAGATTCGCAGCGGCAGCTGCAGGTGGCTTTCGTATTGTAACGAAATCGTAAATCATTTTGTAATTAAAATTTTGTTTTGTTTTGTTTTTCCTAACTAACGTCTCGTGCATGTATTTAAAAAAGTAAGAAAACCCGAAATATAGTTATAAATAACAAATGAGTTGACAGGAATGCGTGTTTTTCTTTTGGTTTTTATTATTATTATTTTTTTTTTTTAAATGTTTGTAGAAGTCATGAACATGTTTCATTCGCAACAATCGATGATAAGCTACTGTCTGACAGCTACAAATATATTTAAACAAGCTTCAACGCTTGTTATTCAAAAATAGAATAGTTTTTCTTTAAAAAAAAAATACAGTGTGCATGCATTTTTTCACCGTGCGCAGTTTTGCATATTTATTTGTTATTTATAATTTATTTTTCTTTTGTCAGCAAAAGTTGTGTAAAGCATCGCAGGTAAAATAGCGAGAGAGGTGCATTTTTTTCGCTTGTTTGTTGTTCTTTTGAAGGGAAAGGGGGAGATTTCAAAGATTTTATGCAATTTTTAATACCGGTAATATTAAAAATTGGCGTTATTTTTTGTAATAAACTCACGTAAAGAAAATGCTATACTGAGTATAAAAAAGTTAAGCGCCTTTCTAACAATGGCACTTGCACCTGCTTAATGTAACATGGATGAAACGGGTTATGTTAAGGCTAATCGAAAACGGGTAAAAATAATTATCGGCTCACTTTGTTTTAAATTGATTTTAGCAATAAAATAAGCCAAATTTGGATATTGAATACATTGTAATTAAGGCACTTCAGATGGTCCGAAAATCGGACATTCCACTGATTTTTTTTTTTTGAAGGGTCTCGCTCCGCGCTTGTTTTACTCTTAGTAGTCGTTTAGCAATTCTCGAGTCAATTTAATGATTTACGTATATTAATTTAAAGATGTCAAAATTATAATATACAATAACACACAAAGTATTTTTGAAGTTAAGACGAGGGCGATTTGAAAACAATTTGCATTCTAGGTAATATACAATAGAATAAATTTTATGAATATGTAGAAAAAATAAATACAATTATTATTGATTCTATTATAATTGATAAAAAAAAAAAAACTTGGTAGCCTCCTTACGTTTTTGGTTTAACTGCAAGTTCCGAACGCACCGGTGTTCGGGGCGAGAACTGCTATCCGAGGAGGTTACAAATTTCTTTGAAAAAATAAAAACAACTAAAAATCATTGAAAATGCTAATGAAAATTATTGGCAATTCTAAAAATAAATATCAGCATTATTATTATAAATTCTAAAAAGACTAAGATGGTTTCATTGTTGCATACAATACAAGATTTGCCTCCTCCAGTTACTTTGGCATTTCCCCAAGACAAATACATGCGACTGAGACGAACGATTGACTGGAATAATAATATGTGTGAAGTGTAGTAACGGAGGAATAATTTGTATTCTTAAGCAAATATTAATTAAAGAGTACTGAATCAATGGTTTTGAACCTTTGAATGAAATAGTTTGTTGAATTATTTTATGACTTGGATTTTCCTCACTCGTTGTTTTCTCACCTAACGCGGATTTACGACGAAACGGATCTAGCGCGTACAACGACTGTAATTAACACCGACACGACAATTAAATATTTAATCACATTTTATTTGAACACCGCAGTAATATTTACATTTAAAAAAATCTATAAAAAAACAATTCAAAAAGGTACACAGCTGATTCAGCTTACATTGCCAAAGTTTTGAAAGTTTCAAAATACAAAAATTATTTTTTTAAGATTATTAAAAAGGAGGGGAAGGGGGGGGAATTGTTTGGTGTTTATTTACAAGTTTTTGTTTAGTTTGTGAGTAACGATATCTTTGTTCAGTACATCCGGATTCGAATTTCCGTTCTAGAAACACACTTTTTTTTAAGTTTCTAATCCATGAAGTTTTTTTATTATAATCTCAAAAGAAATTAAAATTTTTACCGTAAGAGGAAAAAAATTAATAAACATGAAAAATATACAATATCGAAACGAAAAACCCTGTACAGTATACAAATTTTGAAAGAAAAAGAAATCACATTTACCGGTACAGTACTATTATAATTATGTACGAAACACATACTGATTTAAAATTTTTCGTTGCAATATTTATCTTGAAAAAACAATTCCGCGGTGATTGGTTTTCGCTTCCAAAGAAAGGGAGAGCAGGTGTAAACTATGGCAATGATAATTCCTTGAGATGCATTGATGCCGTCGGTAATGTACCATTTTTCTTCACTGCCCCAATCGAAAGCAGACACGATTTCCATTATCCAAAACACACCCATAGCTAAAAACACCACAAATAAAGTAAGCAACCTAAAAAAAAAAAAAAATCAAAATGAATATTTTTTGCATTTAAAATTAATAATTCGTTAATAAAAATTAATTACAATTGTTGATTCAGTCGGATGTTATTGAATGATTTCTCGTTCCTACGGGCGCAGCATAAATTGATAACGGAGACGAAGAAGAACAAGAAGTTGACGACCAATAAAATGGCCATTGGAATGTAAAGGAGATACATTCTCGAAGGAATTTCGTTAAACCAGCCCATGTTTTCAATTCCCGGATGCAACCCAATCGCATCTTGGTAATCGCTTCTGAAATCCAAAATCGCCACGAAGGCTGCGAAGAGGATGGGTACGCCGAAGCCGAAAAAGCTGTATAACAAGAATTTGACATTGCAAAACTCATCGGCCCAATTGTATCCTTTTCCTCCGTTGCGAAGAGAAGATGACAGTCTCCACACGTCAAACGCCAAGACGGTGAGCCAAGTAAATGTCGACAGAGTAGCAATGTACGAGATGTAAAAGAAAGCGTGGCATTGTAATTCGTGTACGAAAAAATTACGAAGAACGAAAAAGATGTAAACGATCATTAAAGAAAAGGCGTGACAAATGAGCGGCGCTCTTTGGAAGCTGAGTTGGGGAACCGCGATATGTACCACGATGGCCACTGCTAAACAAGCGGCAGAAACGGCGAAAAGAATGGTGCAAATGTTGGTAAATAATTGTTTATTCGGAGGTGGAACGTAAGTTGGGATGCAAATCGCAACATCTTTATTTGGAAGATTGACGAACTTATCTAATTCGTAAACTACGCCTGAAGGTTTGTCTTGAAGACGTTTATCGGCCAAATACCGCCTCGACCGCTCTTCCAATTCAGCCCACTGGCAATTTGGTTTGGGTGAGACGATTGGGTAGCAAACGCTGGCTATTTGAGACTTGGAGTCGATGGTAAATTTCGGCGAGTAAAATGTGTTATTAGATTCTAAAATCGTAAAAGTGTCTTCTTTAGGATCGAAAAGGTATTCGTTTTTCTCCAACGTCAAAGTGTTGCAAATTTGACAAACGACCGCTTCTCCCTCGGGCGAGCTGATGTAATACTCTCCCAGAGGCCACAAGTGCTTGTTTCGAACGTCCACGATACTGCGACTGACTCCCACCACCTTATATTTGGAAAGCGGAAGTTGGAATTTGTTGGAACATTGGTGAAAGTGAGTAGACAGAGGGTAACACACGCGAGCCGACGTGTTTTTCTCGATTAATTCGTAATCACTCTCGTTAATCAGCAGGTTTCCGCCGACTAATAGTTGAGCGTTGGGCTGGATGATGTAATCGTTGGAATTGAATATTACCTCCACGCATTGAGGGTATTTAGTTGCGTTAGGATCGATGGCGGTTGTCAATGACGCCAGGTAGAAACAACAGATGACGAAGAAGAAAACACTCGACGTACGAGCCATAACTAGAAGAGTGGAAATAAATGAATGAGTATGTTTAATAATAAAGAGGGTGAAGAGTCACCTTGAAAAAAATGGTAGTACGCGAGCCTTGACTATTAAATTTAATGCACAACCAAGTTTTCCTTGAACTTATTTAATAAAATTCCGGTATGTGTATTCAGATCTACTATGTGTGTACAGCGTATTGAATTGTATACTTTTGTATAAACGTGACACAATATATTATACTCTAGGATCTCTTTCATACTTGCAAAATTTAATTCGAAAGCGGATTCAACATATTATTAACAATTGCGCCATAAATATTTTTTTACATACCGCACAAGAAAAACAAAATGGCGAATAAAATAGTGGGAAAAGTATGTTGTTTTTTTTTATTTATTTTATTGGAAATTTTTTTTTTAAAATCATAAATAATAACTTATTATTTTTAATTGATCACATACTTTTTTAAAAAAAAATTTATGTTAACTCTTTTAGTAGTAATTTTTTTAATACAAATTGTTGTTTTTTTTTTGCAAACTTATTATTGTTTTAACTACTTTCAAAAAAAAAAAAATTTATTTAAATGCACTTTTACTATACGCTACAGAAAAAAATTACGCTTTACAAATTTCAATGGCAGTGAACTAAAATAATTTGTACCATAACTTTTTGTTTTAAAACATTCTAAAAGAAAATGAAAAAAAGAGAGTTTTGCTCATTTTAGGCAAAGACAAAAATTAAAGCAAAAACAATTCAAAATTTAAATTACTTTAGACCATGCTCACTACTTGTAATTAATTTTTTTTTTTTAAAAGTCAATTATAATTATTATTATTCACAGATTTTTTTTTTTGTTATTGCCTTGAATTCGTGAATGTACCCTATTGCGTTACAGTACATGACAGTATGTGTCATGTCGACTAAAGTTAAATACTGCAAGCAGCTTAAAAGTATAAAGTTCACAGGAAAAAGTCATGTTTATTGTTAATTAATTTTTGAATTAAAAGCGGTGGCATTTGATCATCGTCAACAATAGTAATAAAAACTCTTAATAAATTAACTGACCTTTAATAATGATTGGGTGATGAAGATTAAAGTTGATTTCGTGAGCTTTTCAATTATTATTATCGTTTGGCACTTGAAGATTTGCTCGGTTAATGTTAATAATGATTTTGGTGCAACCGTCTACCGTATATATTATTGTCTTGCTGGTTATGACGATGCTGAAACCGGATTATATTTCTAGTTTTTGTTAGAAACTTGAAAATAGCTTTGCCTCTCGGCGTCATCGATGACGTAGGATTCTGCTAACTCCGCCACCTTCAAAGAAGAAACGAGATTATCTTAAAACTAATAAACACACTCCTGCAAAATTTTGCTTTAAAAAATTTCCAAACTTTTAATAATTACCGTACGCTATAATATGAAATATTCTCGTAAACTAATTTTTTTTTAATGCAAATGCGACGTAAAAGAAAGCGAAATTTTGAAAGACCTTGAGTTTAATAATATCCCGGTACACATTAATAACCTCGACTTGTTTTTTTATTATTGTAACTTTTAAGTCGCAAACAGGTAAAAAAAAAAAAAAAGTTTCGATTAATTGCAAAATTTATTTCTTAGAAAAGTAAGTCGCGCGTTCAAATTAAATTGTCCGAATAAATCAATTTTAGAAGTTGAAAAACGTATAAATTATAGTGTTGTTGATGTTGCTATCGCATCAGAAAATGACAGTAAGTTTCGTAGATGTTGTAAATAGTGTTTTTATTTTTATCATTGTTTTATGATTGAAGCAAAAAAAAAAATCAGCTTTTGTAACCACACCCTTTCTATTACTTTCTTAACTTTCACTTCTGCTACCATATCAAATTTATTTATAACTCACCTGAATACAAATCATATGGTATTACAACATGACAAGTAGAAGGAAAAAAACAACATTTATAACATCGTGAGTTACTATAAAATAATCACTCTCACGATTTAGTCATCGCTTTTTGTTTTCTTCTTGTTGGCAACTGGGAAATAATTTGCATCAGCTTTAAATTTAAACTTTAAAAAAAAATAATAATGCATACTGTAATAATGGAAGCCGTCAAAACAAAAAAAAAACAATTAATTTTTTTTTAATAAATATCAGTTTTGAAGAAAAATTAACATATTTTTTTGCTTTGTTAAAATTCAATAAAATTAATATACATTTTATGAATTTGGATTTTACGTAATTCAATTACAGTAGTTATTTTTTGCTGCAATAAAATTAACTTTTTTAATTATTCGTAATTATTTGTGTATTTTATAAATCACGTTGTAATTAAATATTTGTAATGATTCAAAATTGCTAAAGATAGATCACAATAATAATTTTTTAAAAAATTCGATGGTAGAGCTTATTCTTGGTTAATACTTTTAATAACTTTTGTTTTAAACATGCATTAAAAGTAAAAAAAATTAAAAATAAGTCAGTTTGGCGACTATGCACATTTACATGTACTAAGCATTTCTGCACAGCGATGAAAATATTATTATAGTGATACAACTTCAAAATGCAGTTACAATATCCAGTTATCATTATCATTGTATTTAAGTAGAGAACTACCGAATACACGATTGAAAATTACATGGTAAAACAGAGTTCTTAAATATTGTAAAACATTTAAAAAATAAAAACATTTCTATTTTAAACTTTTTATGGATAAATTGGTAAATACATGTAGCCTAATTTTAAATTTGATATTATTTTTGTTTTACGAGTCCAGTATATTGACATTGATTAATTGCTAACATTTGTTTGTTACTTCCCTGATGCATAATTATTGGACCCCCATTACGCCTCATTTAATTAATTTTGTTCCTAATATATGACATTGTATAGTCTTCATATCGGCCCCCGGACCAATGATAAAATTTTTTTTTTAAAAAAATATGTGATCAAAAAATATTAGATTTCTTAATTATTTTGTGTTGTATGTCTTCTATTTTCACTCGCTTGTATGTGCAGGGTAATCTTGTTTAAAACGTTTACCGATACATGTATTGTTAATTGAACTTCGTATAACTAAACTTTATTTCTAGCGCTCCATAGCAGAGGAATTTTGCCAAACTTTTTATGACAAATTAATCTTGGGATTTTTGATGTTAAAAAACGGTTTACTTGTTAATTAAATGAAATTATCTACCACAAAAAATTATAAAGATGAGCTTTTGTCAACCGATCTCCCTAATTTGCATTTAAAAAAAAAAAAAGGAAAGTTTATCAAGCGAAAGTTTGATAATAGAAAATTTTCTGACATTTACAAATTACAATGCACTATAATTTTACGGTAAAGTGATTTTAAACAAAAAAGAGGAAAGAAAAAGTATTTAACCTTAAAGTAAATAATTCTTATTATTTTCTTAAAAATCAATTACTCAAAATAATTATAGTCATGAACTTGAATGGCTGGCTTTAGATTCCATTACTGTCGTAAGTGTTGATAGTTTAATTAGTTGACACGTCTAGATTGTATGTTATTTATTATTAATAATAATTTTAAAAGAAAAAAAAAATAGCTTTCCTTCTCGTTAACTAAAATAAATTACGGTACGTTGAACTTTTCTTTTCATTTTACCCGCTATATTACATAACAAAAATATCCCATTAAACTTTAAACAATTAAAAATAAAATGATTTTAATTTTCAGGAACCCATTAATAAACTTTCTTCCTTCATTTTTCGGCTTTATTTAGTACGCCGCGTAATTAAAATTTTAATATCTCACTGCATTTATCAAAATGACGTCACATTTAGGCGTTAACTATCCATAAAATGACAAATAAAACAAGGCCATGAACAGCCGAAAAATTGAAAATTTCAAGAGGAAGTTGTAATTACGCGTTTAAAAGACAATATAAAAAAAAATTAAACAAAATAAATAAATAAAAAAAAAAAATAGAAAACAAAAATGGTGAAACTTTCACCTAACAATAAGCAACCTCAAAACCTAAGTCCTCATAAAGTGATATATGCAGGAAGAAGCAAATTTGTTTGGCCACGTGATTACCTGACGCCCCTTCACGTCAAAAGCCATTAAAATTAGCGGGAAATCATTTTCCCTATATTCTTCAACATTTAATTCTACCACACCCATCTATCTCCAAATGACTAAATAATTTCAAAAACAGTCTCACTGCTGTATTTTTTTTTACAACTTCTCCGACTGCACAGCTTCATTCTGAACGAACAAGATGCTGTGGACAGTAGTGTTGGTTTTGAGCTCTCTGGGCTTTTGCATTACATATGGTGCGCCATCATGAAGTATTTTTTAAAAATGGATAAAATAAATAATCTTAAATTTTTTTTTTAAATTAAATTTTAGGGCAATTAACGTGCTCCAACGGTGTTTTGGTTTACGAAAAGTCGTCGGCCACTACAGTGAGATCGGAAGCTAGGGCTGATAGGACAATCGAAATATCTGAAACAGAAGTTCCCACTTCCTCGTGCCAAAGAGTTTGCGATGGAACACCTTCTTGCACGGCCTATAGCGTTGGTAATTATTTAATTAAATGTAATGACTTTAAAAATTAATATTAAATTAAATTCAATTCAATTTTTAAACATTTAAAAATTTTTTTTTTTTCTCGAACGTTTCAATGATAAATTTTGCACGTAAATCAATTTTTTACTTTTCCTCAAAATATTAAATACCGGTATATAAAAGTTTTTTTTTAATATAAAAAAGCAGTTTTTGGTGTTAATAACACACTGCAATAGACATTATTTACCAAACTTTTAATTAAAATTTAATTAAAACTAATTTTTCTACCTTATAATTCTTATTAACATTTACCGGTATTCAATTTTAATTCATTATCAAAATAACAATTGCCTACAGTTATATGCCAAATAAAATATATTATTTTGCAGAATAAGTTTATAATTTTTGCACTAAAAATAAAATGTTATTAAATACCCGGTATTTTAGATGCTTGTTTATTAACATTATTAAAAAAAATTTAATAAAAATTTGATTACTTTAGGCTTCTAGTATAATACGGTAAATACGCAATCTGTGTTTTATCAACCATAATTTTCAATATTCTTATTTAACTTTCATTGAATCATTTGATTATTAATGCTTAGATTATACGACGAAAACTTGCAAAACGTACAGCGGAACTATAGTTAAATCTCGTTTGATACCAAAATCCGACGCGGCATTTTTTCAAAAAATTTGCCTTCCTAACAGTGAGTCATTTTATGGAAATAACTATTTCTAAGCACTATAATTATTAATCCTATACAATTATTTGAAATTAGCACCACGCGATTTTATCCGGTTGAAATGCGGAAATCGTTTGTGGGTGATTGAAAGGGTACGGGGTGTTGGATTTCAAGGAGCCTTCGCCAAAGTTGATCAAAATGTAGCATCCCGAGAAATGTGCGTAAGATCTTGTCTTACAGAAACATCTTTCGAATGCGCATCAGCGATTTATGATGACTCCTCTCGAACATGTTCTTTGAGTTTTGAAGATCGAAGAATTCGTCCAACTGGAATTATTGAAAATTTGAAAACATCCGATTACATAGAAAACCAATGTCTATCAGGTTAAAAACTAACTTTAAAAAATATTTTAACTTTTTTTTTTAGAAAAAAAAAAATGACAATTCATTATTTCCAGTGGTGAGAAGTTGTCAGTATTCACGTCAAAACAATCTACTCGTTGTATCCATCGATTATGCCAGCTCTGTAAATAGCGAAGAACAATGCCAACAAGAATGCACAATGGTAAGACAAATACCTCTTGCAATAAAATCACTCTTGCATTTTAATTGTCCTCGATACGATCATTGCATGTCATTATCTCCTCACTCTCGAATGAGATCATGAAAAACTTGACCCGAATGCAAATAAAGGATCATACGCACAAGTTTTTTATTTTTAACCTTTTAATGTTTTGTAACTAAAGTTTTCCCAGATGAAGTAAACAAAAATTAATTTCCTTTACTTTCCTTTCCAATTTAAAAAAACCTTTTAAACTTGCTATCTTTTTTTTTTACACATTTAAATTTTTTTTTTAGAATCGAGATATCATTTGTCGCAGCTACAGTTTCGATTTGCAACGTAATTCGTGCGAATTGAGTAGCGATGACACCATAAGTTTGCAAGGAATCGAATTAATTAAAGAAAATGGTCGTCGTTACGGCGAACGTCGTTGTTCCATCCAACAAAATTCCATAAACCCGCATTTTAACTCCGCTCAATTATTTCAACAAGTTCCCAATTCCTTCATTCAAATGCCCGTCAATTATCCGTTCGGCCCGTCACTGTCGCCCAACGTTGGCTTTCCAGTACAAGGAGGATTTTTTCCTCAAGGAAATAGTCGATTCGACCAGTTCGAAACACAAGATCCTCGATTTATTTTTAACAACGTTAATCAAAGACCAGGCGCCGTATCTACTTCTGGTTTCGGTGGTTACAATCCTTACCAATCTCAAAGTATGACTCGATCGAATATTGAGATTCCAATTAAAAAACGATAAAAAAAAAATGAATTCATCTTTTCAGATCGTTGTTTTTTGGAAAAAAGCACCGGTTTATCAGTAATAGCTGATGCACAAGCTATTATACCAACAAATGGGTTTTTTACTAGAGGCGTGACATCAATTTGTAGTTCCTGGTGCAAGCTACAAGGACCTTATACCTGTCCAGCTTTTACTGTGGATTATAATAACAATAGATGTACGGTACTCACTCGTCCAGCAGACGTGGCCTTACGACCAGGAATGACCAATGGGCAAAGTTATTTGGAACACGTATGTTTTAACGGTAATTATTTTAAAATGCCAATTTTCTACAATTTGATTTCGTTATTTATTTTCGAAATTGCGTTTTAGATTACTACCGAGGATGTGAAGGAAAATCCTGGGCATTTGAACGCGTCATAAACATCGAACTTCAAGGCTTTGACGATCGTGTATTAAATTCAATAAGAACGAGAAAAGATTGTGAGGAAGCTTGTTTACGCGAATCGAGATTTCTGTGCCTCTCAGCCGAGTACGACAGTTCCCGAAACGAATGCCGCTTGAGTCGAGAAAGTCGAACGACGAGACCGTATAGCATACAACAAGCTGGAAACACTGATTATTTAGAAAACCATTGCATCCCACCGAACAGTAAGTACCTTAGCAGGATTTAAAGCTACAGAATGTAATAAAAAAAAAATGTTAATAATATTTTTTAGCGTTGAGCAATTGCATTCCGCAGAGACAGGTTGGTTTCACGTTACTCTACGCAGATGCTGCTCTTACGCAAATCTATTCAGAAGACGAATGTAGGCGAGCTTGTCTCACGTTCCATAATTTCACTTGCAACGCGGCGTCCTATCGTCAAATAGCCCAGGAATGTCTCCTCAGTACCGAAGCCGCGGTCGTTACATTACCAGATTCTATTTTACTTTATACTTCTTGCGTTCAACTTAATCAAGTGGCTCCTCAATCGCCTAACAATTTTGGTATTTTATAATTATTAACTACGCTTAATTAAATTTTGTTTAATTAATTCTTTTTAAATCAATTATTTTAGGGCAAGTGCCAAATTTTAATCCTGGAAACACTTTGAATCCACAGTTTCAAAATCCGAATTCTAATTTTTATCTAGGTAATCAGTTTTTAAACCCTGGATTTAATCCGAATTCTCTTCAACCGTCATCGGGACTGAATCCAACTACTTCTAACTTCCCTAATAATAACGGATTTTCAAATAATTTTGGGAATTCTGCCGCTGGATTCCCACAATCGCCTTCATTATTTAATCAACAATTCCCAGTTTCAGGAAACCAATTCCCAGCTTCAGGATTTCCAAACTCAGGCCAACAGTATCCAAACACCGGGCAGTTTTCAGGAAATCCGATCCAAAATTCAGGACAATTCCCGTCAACAGGACAATTTCCCGTGTCAGGGAACCAATTTCCAAATTCAGGACAATTCCCGTCAACAGGACAATTTCCCGTGTCAGGAAACCAATTTCCAAATTCAGGACAGTTCCCGACAACAGGACAGTTTCCAGGTTCAGGAACTCAATTTTCAAATACGGGAATATTTTCAGGTTCAGGAAATCAATTTCCAAGTACAGGACAATTTCCAAGTTCAGGGAACCAATTTCCATATTCCGGACAGCAGTTCCCAAATACAGGACAGTTTCCAATATTAACAAACCAGTTACCTAATTCAGGACAATTTCCAATAACGGGACAACAGTTTCCAAATTCAGGTCAATTTTTACCAGGACAGTCTACCGGAATTTCAGCGACGTTTCCAAACAACTTTGGTGGCTTACCACCTGCTCAAAGACCATTTACGATGAATAGCGCATTTATACGACCCGAATTTCATTCGCCCAACTTACAGCGTCCGTTCATAATGAATAATTTAAACAGAGATTTCTTACTTCAACACCAGCCAACAATCATTCCACTTTTAGTCCCTGGCCGATCCACTACAGTCGGTTCTTCAAATTCTTCTAACAGCGAAGCTCAAGTTGAGAGCGTCGAAGAGTTCTCTCCCTCAGCAGTTGATTCACGAAGGAAGAAATCCAACAGAGGCATTCACATAACCGATACCCAACCTAAATAAATTACGACTCTAAAACACGGTATTAAAATAAATAATAGCAAATTAATTTACCTGTAACTTTATAAGTTGAATTAATGTTTGCATAATTATATTTGTATAAGATATATACTGTAACGATATTATTTTGAGTATTTAAATTGAATGACATTGTTTGGTTCTCATGTAAATAACACAAATAAAATTTTGTTGGCGGTTGATAAACGGGTTAACAAGAATTGGGTAAAGTTTTTAACTTTATAATTACTGTAACTATGCTGTTCATTATTTTTATCAAATAAAAATTTAATAGATAAATTCAACGTTATTACCGTATTATTTCACCATCCCCGCGGATGAATGTCGCGAATATAACAGCTGCTGACGCGCGTCGCAACGTCGGTCGCTGTTACGCATGCGCGCTTTGATTTTGTCACATTCGTCTGCTTTTGCTACCTGTGGAGGAGGAAAAATGATGCGAACGATATAAAATTCAAGATTTTTTATTATTACTGTAACTAAAAGCTATATTAACTTTAAATATGTGCAGCAGATCAATTGCGGCATTGAAAATGGTTGACAAAAGTTTTATTATATGTACAATTATTACGTAAGTTGGATTTCTAAAGGTGGTTTCAGTATTTTTGGCGCCTAAATCAAGAACGCGTAGTCTGACGCTCGGTAATAATTATTATGAATGCTTTTAGCGTTGTATCCGACATATCATGCACCATTTTAAAACGTGCTCAGTATAAACATTATCCTATAAGTTGTTTAATGTGCGAGGTTCTGTGCGGTAGAACCGACAATTTCGCTCAAAATCGGCTGATCTCGTTCACCAGATGACACGCGGTATCAACGCGGATGGCGAGGCTGGTCCCACAACCACCCATGTTCCAAGACGGTAAGCAAATTGGTATTTTCTATTCTGTAACATATAATACATTTGTAATAGGTCCCTCAATTAATAAGATGTGTAAACAGACGTAAAAAGCGATTATAATTATTGTGGGAATAGGCTACTGGAATACATTGAAATACACGTATAATTATTTTCTACAGAGTCGCCTACGTGTACAGTAAGGCTGGGTATTGTATTTTTTTATTTTGAGCAAAACTTATTTTGCTTTTAGCATCCAATCTCAGCGAGCTTTAATGTTGTTTTATCTATTTAATACTGGAGTAAGTTGTGAATTATAATTGTGAAAGAAATCTAATATCTTATAAGTACAGTACAGTAGCTCCGAATTGTAAAGCAGAGTCGGTACGTAAGCTTAACGTGCAATTCAGAAGCATTTGAACTTTTGTGAGTAGCTGTCTTGGCTGTAGCAGTAAATAATAATTTACATACGTTGTAATGCGGTAAATATACTGTAAAATAAACAGTAAAGTACATTAAATATACTGTTTTATGTAAGTTTAAAGTAAGTTATCGTGAACGTTTCGTCGTGTAGTCAGTTGAGAAAACTATTTGGTACTGTACATTAAATATACTGTATTATGTAAGTTTAAAGTAAGTTATCGTGAACGATTCGTCGTGTAGTCAGTTGAGAAAACTATTTGGTTTGTGCTGCTCAATCCTGACCGGTCTAACTAAGGTTTCTACTGACGGCAGGGAAAACGAATTGCTTCGAGATACCAGAATGGCATCCCTATATTGGAGCACCGATATATTGGAGAAGCACTTTGGCAACTACGGTACTACATGTAGTTACATGTACCGGTAGAGCTGGCGTTGCTTAATTTCAGCTTTCAAATGGAAAATGGTCTATCCATCGGGGTAAGCGACGAAACGGCTTTCACCCGTTCACTTGTTGGCTGACACCCTAGAATTCAGTTAATTAAATATTGCAATTAATTATTTTTTATAAATTATCGGTACCGGTATTTAAAAAAAGACAGTACGGTACATGTACTGATCACACTGACTTTAAATTATAAGCTTAACTCCGTTTAATTAAATCGGAACACTGAAATCCCTCGGACGATAACCATAGGTCCATAACATAAACGAACGTCTGTAAGAATGTTGGAGATTTTTTAATTTTCTGTTTTTTTTTAAAAAATTGTAATTTAAGATTCACTACTAAGAGATACACTGTGATTTTTTGTTTCATATTTGTAAACATAGGAGAGTGAGTCAAATGACAACCTTAAAATTGTTTGTAAAATTATTAAGGGATATTCACGATTTTCAGCTGACTCACCCACTTTAATTTCAATACAATACATGTACATGTAATGGCTAAATCACAATTTTGGCTAACGTGACAGACGTTGTTAGGGGGGAAGGGCGGTTCTTTTGAACCGACTGGCAAGCTTGGGGTGGCGAGAAAGTTCACATATTTTAAAAATAATTATTGCAGATGTCATAATGTAGATCCACCCCTAAAAAGCCTTCAATAAAAAAAGTTAAATCAATCACCTTTAAGTAAGACTGTTAAATTAGGATATTTAAATGAGATTAAATTAAATAAACACTTTCGGTTTTATTCTGCGGTGCATTGCAAACGCATAATATGTTAAGTGAAATTTTGGGAGGAGAATTTTGTTTTGTAGGGGTAGAAGGATTTCTCTTTAATACTGTATTTTGCAGATGCTTTTAAGTTTGGAATCGCGAATTAGGTTTTGATGGAACATGTTCGACCAAACTTTTTTTTTTTTTTTTTTATTTATTTGAAAGCTGTCCCCATGGGAGAAATTAAGTTACATTGTTTTTCTTTCGTTATTAACATCGTTATATCGTTATTAACAACGTTATAAACACAGTTTGTTATTAACATTACTATTCGTTATTAACATTACTATTCGGTTTTTAACATTACTATTCGTTATTAACATTACTATTCGTTATTACATCATCGGTTTTTGACTGGAATCACTTGAGCAAGTGTTTCCACTGAATACTTCAGACGATGTAATTTCTTATTCTGGATTTATTATTACCGTTTTTTTTTTTTTTTTAATTTTTTAAAAAAAAAGCCTTTTGCTCCTTTTTTTAGTTATTAAAAAAGGACTTTTGCTTTTCTTTTCAAAAATCAAGTTTTACTGGCGAACACGGGCCATGTAGTTCCACAAAACCATTTGCGTTTATACCAAAATTTGTAACTACTGTTTATTGATTGAAACTTGGTGCTTGGATCTTGTTCTTTAAATTGGTGCGATGCGAATGCTTATTAATTTTAATTTAATAATTTTTATTGCGAATACGGTACATGCTTTTTATAATTTTTTTTTTTTTTGACACCGCATAATAATACAATCGGTGTTGAAAGGCGTTCAATTACCACACTACGGTAGATTGTTGGTGGCGCAGTTTATTTTTGCTGAGTAAGACTTATACACCTCTTCGTCTTACTTTTCAGTATTATTTTAAAACTCCCGACCCATAAATCGCCAAATATGATTGTTTTAATACTCGTAAACAAATAAGCCGAGCTTATATTTAGTAAACCAGATGTGGCAGGCAGGACTTGAGTTTGGCGTACGTGCGCGTATAGAGATATTATGTTAAAGAGTTTTCCAGCTCATTTAATTTCGGCGGTGCTAGTATTTACAATTGGAGCGTGTTGGTCCTGATGAGGTTTGTTGCACCCTGCCTGCTTCTCATTTTGATTCCTCTCCCCCGTCTCCCAGTTCGGTTCCCTTACCACCTAAACTTAACAACTCTCTTTTGCCTTAACAAACATACCGACACTCGGCACAAAGGGTATACTGGCTCGTGATATATAAGCCAATGGATGACCTATTACACTTTACATTTACACTCAACTTTTAACGAGTAAAAAATGTTTCTTTTAACTCGTTATTTCGAAAAAAAAAATTATTATTGCTATAAATTTCAATGGTATATCCGGTTGTGTAATCGTTCCTGGGAATAGAAATTGTGGGATATATTTTTTTTTTTAATTTTTTTTTTTGATGAAGATTTGAAATTTTTTGGTAATTTTTTTTTTTTTTTTTAATTTTTTGCGATGCCGGATTTTTAAATTTTAGCAAATTTAAATGTGCGAACATTTCTTAACAGAGGTTTGACAATTTGTCCTCAACTTTGTTTTATTATCTAAATTAATATAATTTATTAGATTTTTTTTTATGAAGAATATTATTGAGTTGTAATTTTTTTTTTTTTTTTTTTTTTTTTGACAAGCGTTTTTTATATTTTGTTGCTGAAGTAAAAAAAAAAAAAAAAAAGTGAACGGAATTTGGTGATGCTTCTTGAAATTCTTTTTGATACATCATATATAACTGCAAGCGCGCGTTTCTGTCGAAAAGGCGGCCATTTGTAAACTTTAAGTTCGTCCATATTTCAATTGAAGCATATGGTTTAGAACGGAAGAAAAAGGAAAAAAAAAAAAACGGAAAGAAGCAAATGACTAGAAATGACTTTAATTGCTGTAATGAACGACCTTTTAAATTTCTTTTTCAAATACCGAACTTGTAACACCGCCAAATACAAGAATGTCGAGCGTACACCCACCAGCACCCCGCACTACCAATCCTGCCGGAGCCCAACAGGGGGCGCCGCTAGGGAGGCTTACCGTACCCGGGGAAAGGATACAATTTTTTTTATTTAAACCTTTAACAGTATCATATGTTATTTTGGCCCTATACATATCTTGTAAACTTTTCACTCATATTTTTTTTTTCGTTTTGTTGAGGGGGTTAACTCGCGTTACTAAGTTATCTCCGCCTACGTTTTGCGTCACGTGGACGTAAAACACGCCCAATTAGGTGACGAGAAAAGTGTTGAGGAGGCGTTGCTTGAGTCAAATTTAAGTTTGGTCCTTTGTTGGGATTTTTTTTTTTATCCTATGCTAAATTCCTCCTCTCGAGTGATTTTCGAGCGTGATCTTTTGGGGGATGGAAAAACGAGGGAGATGAATAAATGCTTGGATTAATCTTTTACAACTCTGGAAACATGGGATTAAGTTAGGAACCGTTTAAGGGCTTGTTTAACGCTCAAGTGGATCACAACCGCTTTGCGTGGAATTAATACACGTAATTGACAAGAACACAATAACGACTAATTGGATTTGCTATCTGGAAGAGTGAAAACACGTGACAATGATGGGTAAGTTAACTTTAATTTTTTTAAAAAAATAATATACCGTAGATTTTTAATTGGTAATTTTGGCTTTAATTAATTTTTAAGACACTTGAATTTAATTTTTTGTTAATATTAGTTATTGAATACTGTTAATTTTGAAAGAATTTAAATTTAATTAAGCTTAACATTAAATAAAAAATTTTTGTGTATTGGCTGCCAAATGTATTTTGACAAAAATTTGGTAAAGAAGCTTCTATTCAAACATTATTGGAAGTCTAAATAAAAATCTCCAAGAAATTGAAATAAAAGTTTTTAAAGTTGATATTTATATAAATTATTAAATTTTAAAGCATATTTTTGAAAAAAACTGACTAATAAAATTTATATTTATTAAAGTTCTCTTTAAATAATTTTTTTCTAATTTTAACTTTAAAAATAACAATGTACCTATTACCAAAAATAATTTTTAGATTAAATTTGAATGAATAACTTAATTTATTATTATAATTTATTGATTATTTAAAAAAAAATATTGTATCCGGGTAGTTTAAAACTTTCAAAAAAGTTTTAAAAAAACTGATACATGTACTCAATTTTGAAAATTATATTTGAAAATTTGGCCAGCAAAATTTATACGACTGACATAATTTTAAACTTTGAAAATTGGAAAATATCTGAAAAAATTTTAATAACTTTCAAAATGAAATTTAAAGTGTTAAAGAATTTAATGAATCATTATTGCTATTAAGTGTTAAACATTGGTATTAATTTATGTTTGTATTTTTTGACAGATGGTCCCGGTCAAACTTACGGAGAAGTGAATCAATTAGGCGGGGTTTTCGTGAACGGGAGGCCTTTACCTAACGGAGTTCGGTTGCGAATAGTAGAATTAGCCCAATTAGGAATCCGGCCGTGCGATATTAGTCGCCAATTGCGAGTATCTCACGGCTGCGTGAGTAAAATCTTAGCCCGTTACCACGAAACAGGCTCGATTTTACCCGGAGCCATCGGGGGAAGTAAGCCTCGAGTCACCACGCCTAAGGTAGTGGGTTACATCCGTCAGTTGAAGTTAAAGGACCCTGGTATATTCGCTTGGGAAATTCGAGACCGACTTCTCGCCGAATGCGTTTGCGATAAATTCAACGTTCCTTCGGTCAGTTCGATTAGTCGAATTCTGAGAAATAAAGTGACGCCCAACTCCACTTCGAATAACACTAATATCTCCTCGAATAACGTTAGTTTGAGTTCGAACAGCGTTGCCTTACAGCACGAGGTTAAAATGCTGGGATCCGAAGCGAATTCAGGTAATAATAATACCGCCGCGGCACTTTTCAATCCAATTTATGCCGCTTATTCGCCGGCACCAGTTGTTGGAAATGCACCCACCGGTGCTGTCACTTCCGCTACCGGGAAAGGCGTCACTCATCATCATCATCACCACCATCATCACATGGCTCAAGCTATGTTTCATAATCACTCTCATCACCAAAACCCTTACCATCATTTGCACCACCATCGGCCGTGGCCCTCTTCTTACACCGTATCGGACATCTTGGGGCACGTGCAAAACAATGGCGGAAGTTCCATCGCTTCTTTTCGACACATTGCTGGACAAAATTCCGCGTTGCCCATGAATGTTGGGAATGACATTGGACCACCTACTCCGCCGCTGGCTACGGCACTCGCGGTCACGGCTCAACTCACTCATCAAAATCCAAATGCTAATAACGTTGCGAATGACAATTCGGCGTATTATTCCTACACTTAATTTGTAAAAATATCTTTTGTTTGTTGAATATTAGTAATAAAACTCTATAAATTACTCTTAATTTACTGTTGGGTGCTGGTGCTTTGTTGGTTATTTTATTTATTTCTTTAAAAAAAATTAAATAGGAAGAATTTATAAAATGAAAACTCAAATTGAATATACATTTTATAATATCCTACTCAAAATCTATTTTTTTAAGAATAACTGTGTTTATTTTCAAAGAGCAAAAGTTAGCAAAATTTAATAAGTCAGTTGTTTAGAAAAAATTTGAATATTTATGCTAGTTTGTGAGTTAATTTCAAATTCTTTACGAAGTACATGTATTTAGTTCTGTTGTTTTGGTGTGAAGCTTAGCTGTTAATCAAGGTTTCATAATCACAAAAAAAAAATTTTTTTTATTGTGGTGTAGGATTTTTAATTTTTATTGGTGTAAAATCAAACCGTTTATTACTTTGTTTTGCCTAAATACTCGCATATCAGCAATTATTAAGCAAACATGTTTACGTTTTGAGAATGGTTTTTTTTTTTTTGAATTTGAATTACCGTAATTATTTTAAATTTGTGGCCTACTTTAATAATTGACTTAGTTTGCGAGGTAATTAAGGACATTTTTTTTTACCGTTCCTAGCACAAGGTTTAAATTAAAATTTAAAAAAATAAAGCAATAATAGGCTTGCAATACAGTACATGTATTTTGCGGCTGTTGTCATTTGGCGCAGGTAAAAATTATCAAATTCAATACTCCATATTTTATTAACGCGGAAATAGCTTTAAGAATTAATTTTATTTGCCTTAACGATGAAATACTGTACCGTTAATTTTTTTATTTACAAGTTTAGCTTTATTAATGGAAGTTTACCCAAAAATTGAATTAGCATAACAAGAGATGCACAAAGGCTATATAAAAATTGTAAATACCATTTTAGTATTTATTGTGCAATTGAAAGTCGATTAATACAAGTTTTGAGTTTTTATTAACGGTATACTCGTACACTGTAATGTAGTCTAAATCATAATCCCGAAAGTGCCTAAATTAAACCTTTTTAAGTCAAAATATCAACCCTGAGACATTCAAATGCCGACCGATCAGGCTTTTAAAAGTCCAAAAATGGTTTAAATTTGGTTGGTCATTATTTTGAAAGTACATAAAACTAAATGTTTTTTAAACCTCGCAATATTAAAATGATAAAATATTTTGTTTTTGGAATGTGAGTTTTTGGAATGATTACCGAATGTCCATCCCACCCTTAACTATGGTCTGGAGGTCTGGGTGTCCATCACTAAGGGGGTACTAAAAAACAAGTGTAACTTATTATTATGCAGTGGAATATCGAGTATGAAAGTATTTTTTGAGGTTGTTTAGTCGCCTGAGTTAAATTAAAAGTTGTCGCAACTAGGCACTATAAATTCATTACGCTAATATTTTCCCAATAATTTTTATAATAATATGTTGGCACTTTTAAAAGTAATTTAAATGTTACGTAATGCAGGGGAATGTTTTTATTTTATGAATCGGATGAAACGGATAGTGATAAAAAAAACGGGGCTCGTATAATCAGAATTCTACGATCTTCATGTCATTATTATGTGTCACCTTAATGGCAAATAAAGAATAATATATACAACGAAACGAAACAGACAACACAATTCGTTACACTGGCGATGAATTAGTTTAATCAATTCACTTAAAATTCCAGCAGAATTTTTTTGTTAACAAATCTACGGAATAATCACATAATGAGGAGCTATGATAGAGGGGTTCAAATGACATAAGAGTTCCGAAATATGCCTTTCGCCAAAATTATTATTATTATTATTATTTTTTTTTGAGTCAAATTAAAAAAAAAAAAAATTAAGAATATTTATCTCGCAACGCACCGTTTTGACCCAAAAATTGTATTTTTACTACTGCATCGAATTTTGAATGAAGCCTGCGTATGTGTATTAAGGAAAATTTTGTTTAAAAGTTCTATCGGGGAAAAAAAGTCTTTGTCACATGTTTTCAATGAAATGTAGCTTGTCCATATGGAGGTCATATTCGAAGTTGAAAGTACATGAAACTGTCAATCATTTTCTCTTTTTTTTTTTTTTTTGACCGCTCGCCCACGTATTAATATTTGACTGTTGGTTGAACGTTGCTTGTGTCATCATCTTATTTTCGTTTAATTGGCGTCCGTCAGGAAGCCATCAGCGTCATGTGCATACCAAAAGAATGGTCTGACAACCACCCACCATTACTATACTAGTCGACTACCATGTTTCACGACAAAGTTTGAAAAGAAAATAGGTAAAAAAAAAATTGCGTTGCATTTCAAAGTGAAACCGCGCAACCCTAACGTTGTTGCGTTTGCCAAAAATTGTTTCCAAGTCTCGGAGAAAGAAAAAATTCAACTCAAATTTTCAAACTCCTCACTTTACTCCCATGTGTTCATCTAGTCCTTGCTTTACTTTCTTTACCCACTGTTACTGTAACTTATACGCGCGGGGGGGAAGGTGGTGGGCGGAGTCATGATTCGAGAAAGACACACGTATCAATTACACACGCGCACAAAGAAAAGTTGATTATACTGTATATAATTTTGGTTTGGGTATGCTTGGATTAATTAAGTCGATGTCGGTACGAGGCTCAGTTTACCAAAAGAAAAGCAATTTTTTTTTTTTTTTTTTTTCGTTTTGTGGTTGGTAATAACGTTGTTTAGCGGTTGAAATAACCCTATCTCTGTTTTCTATCTTTACTTGTAAACCGAAAAAGACTTGTCAGAAGATTCGTACGTACACATTTTAGGTTCACCTTTGACTCGACTTCAAACGTACCACACAAATGCATACTTTATTATTTGTAGTTCAAGTGCAACGCTGGGTTTTGCTTTAGTTTAAGAAGCAATTTAATTACTTCTATGTAGCCTAACTTTTTAAAATTTAAAATAAAAAAAAAAAAATAATACCGTAACTGTTCGGTTAGAAATCGGTTTTCGTTATAGTTTTTTAAAATAAAAATTGTTTGAAGCTACGAGTATTACAACTTCTAACTTTGGTTATCAAAAACTTGTAGTTTCTGGAGAAGCATGCTTTACCTAAACGTTTCATAATTATTTTTCTTCGAAAACTTTAAATTTTGATTTTATTTTTTAATAATTAAGGAATTAATCGAACGGACTTTTAATAATAATTTGAAGTTTTTTTTAAACGATATTTCACTTATTATTATTAATTTTTAATGTCTTGGGTATTTTTTTGTTTATTGACATTTCTTTACAAATTTTTGAAGCAATTTAACAAATTCAGGTATAATTAGAAGTTACTGTATTTTTTTATAAGTTGTTTTGTGGCTTTTGCATATACCTACAGTATCCAGTCATGTACTTTGTTTGGCGTCATAAATGCATTCCCAAAAACATGAGGCCAAGCGAAAAGATATCTGGTATTCAGTGAAATACAGTTTACCATTTTTAAAACATTTGACGTTTTAATTTTCGAATTTCTTTACAAACTGCTATAAGCGATTTAATAGATTTAGATAAAATTCAATTAAAAAAAAAAAAAGAGTTATTTTGTCTAAAACTTGCATAATTATATCCATACCTCGTTTTGCGTCATGCATGGGCTCCTAAATTATTGGGGAATTATTGCGATTATTAATGCGCAATTTTGTAATTTTGCGATGAATAATGTCGTGAATTATTATTTTAAATTTGTCATTTTTGTGACGCAATTTATTAAAAAAAAAATAAATAAATAAGTAATAGAAAAAGCATATAAATAATTGAAGGGGCGTTTTAATATCGCACTAAGTTATTATATTTTACTATCACTTTTCCACTCATGAATATGGTAAAAAAAAAATTATAAATACTGTATTAATGGGAATTTTTTTAAACAAACTGAATTACACGACAATTATTCCTGCAATAATGTAGTTATTAAAATTTGTTTTAAAAAAAGAAGAAATTTAGTAATAATTGATTAGATGCGCCAGCTTAAGAGATGCGAAGTTTGGGCATATTTATATCAAAATTTATATTTTAATTCAATATTCTTTAGCTCTACACTTTTTTTTTTTCTTTTCAGAAAATAGTAAATTATTTGGCGTTATTATAAATATGATAGGTTTACAAGGCATAAAGCCCAATAAATTAAATGAAAGAATAAAAAAAAAAAGAAAATTGACGAGATCACTAAACGTTTTGAGTTGTTCTTCGTGATTGAAGGTGACAGGAGTTGAACAGATGTAAACATAAAATTTTCGACGATCTATGATATGCAGAAATAAGGGAAAAGTAACTCGAAAGCAGTAAAACTTAAGTAGCTGAGGTTTGTCATGCGGTCGATTATTTGCTTTTTTCCGACTAATTTACGAGTCGCTACATATTCTCCAAAAGAAGTCAATAAAAGTTAGCGGCAGCAGTGGTCAACCACTGGTCAGTATCATGTCTCTTTACGGTTCGAGCGAGAGGAGGGAAAAGGAAAAAAAAAAACAACGTATCGAGTTTACACTTAGTAATTTGAATCTACGCGACTCAGCGTGAGCTTGCACTTTTTTTCCAGCCCCGAAATATGACTGCGGAGGCCGCGGTAAAACACAAAAACGAGGAAAATGAAGTTGGGAGATGACAAATAATATGGTGTAGTTAGTTATGACCCAAGTAGATTTCATTAGAATAAGCGTGACTTGCAAACGAAAACATAAATTCTACGCTAACTCTTTTGAACGTAAATATACCGTACACCCTCTCAGTCAAAGACAGTGTCGGCACTCTTGTAAACAAATAAGCGAATATTACCGTTAAGCCTTACTCAATGTCAAGGGCTTTCATTTGCTAAGAGCGGTAATTGACGACTGTGGTGAAATATTCCAGATGTGGTCCCTTGGTTTAAAATCGTTTAGAAACCTGTATATTAAACGTGGTTTTCACATACTGCAATGAAATTAATAATAATTATTGTTTCTTAATAATTTGTAGGGAAAAATATTTTTTTGTTATTAAATCTTATGGACACGTGTATTATGAGTTAACAAGTAGTAGAATAAGCCTAAATGCAAGCGAAATTTACGAATTTGAAAAGGCTACATTAGTTTTCCTGCTGTGATTTATGGAAATCTGTTAAATTGTTGATCTGGTACGGTACACTCTAAAAGGGTTATATGATACTTTTTTTAAAAAAAAAAAAAAAAAAAAAAAGTAGCTAAATTGCAGTTTATTTTAAACATTTAAAGATAAAAATTAATTTTTCAAAATGTTTAAGCTGATTAATTTTAATAAAGTATTCATTCGTCGTTATAAACAGATTTAGTATTCAAGATGTACAGTGGAAAAGCCTGAAATTGGTTTAACTATGATTTTTATTGCGTAATGGGTTTAGCATTAATAAAGTTAAATTTTCTAGTAGTTGTGATTGGGAGACTTAACTAAGAAATTAAATGAATAATTATGTATGGGGGTTTTTTTATTGTTTAATATGGGATTTTATAGTTAAAAATTACCGTAAATCTATTACACAATTTCATTTACGGCGTAATTTATAATTGAATTGGCAAATAAAATTTTAGCAATAATTTGTTCCAATTTAATTCAAAGAATTTTGTAAAAGCAAAATCTTTATTAACCGGTAGTTACGAATGGAAAATTTTCAGGGAAAAAACATCTTGTTTGACTTTTTTTTCGTAAAAACATTTTTCAATATTATCGTTATTTGGTTTGTAAATTTTTTTAAAATTTAAAATTCACATTTTAGTCGAATTTACTTACTGCAAGTATTATTTTTTGAACGTTCGAAATAGAATCTTGTCAAGTTGTCATCATCGACGTAAAGCGGAATTGCTCGGAAATAATTGACCGTGTTAAACCGGTACCGTGCAAATTAAAAAATGTGCGCAATTCAAGACGGAAAAAACATTTAAGATTGAGTAAAGCCGTTTGAATTTTATATTAGAAACTGAACAGAATTTCCGATTAAAACGATTACCTTTCCAGAAAACTAGATGGCGAATTCACTACGTAAACAAGTTTTGTTTTTCATCCGCTAAGTTTAATCGTTTTAGTGCCATATAAACAGTTTCCACTACTGTATTACGACACACGGTACTTGGAAAAACCTTTAACTTATATCGAATGGTTTGCGAATTTTATCCTCTCAAATATACAAGCAAATTTGAAATATCAATTCTTGACTAATATATTCATACAAGCGTAATTAAAAGTTTATAGCTTATTAACAGTGTAAATCCGCTTAAGAAAAATATTATAATAATACGTGTACAACATAATTATCTAACCATAGTAACTTTTTTTTTCTTTTTCGTGTCTTGCATTTTGATGATTACCGGTATATAAAAAAAATTCAATTTATTCTTCTAAGGAAATCTTAATTAAAGAAAACATTTCCGTAAAATTTATCGACGCGTATTTCCCTCTTTTAATTTAATCCTTTAGAAACATGTTTGATTAATATTAATGGGATAATATTTGTTTTGTTTTGTTTTTTTCTTCTTTTTCCTCACTCTTAATTCATTCATTTGAAATTGATATTAATTTCTTTTGAAATTTCTTTTACAGAAGGTGAGCGCGCGTCGTTATGCGATGGACGAAAACGGGGTGGAAAATCCCAATTTGGAAACGCAGCCTGAGCGCCAAAAAACCACAACAATACGAGCGAAAGGGTTTTCCACGTAAATATCAAAGGTAAATAAACTTGTGACGGTCATTCTCATCGTTCCTCTCCTTACTTTTATTTTTTTCTTTCCTATTATTACGACCGAAACTTTCCAATTTTCTTACCCACGATGGTCATAAAAATGTGACCGCAACTCGTTCATGCGTTGCTGTAAGCGAATAACTCATCCAAACATTTTTTCTCGATTCATCACGATTTTTATTTTAATAGTAAAAACTCTGGGTTTCCCGCGTGTTTTTACGTGCGGCTAAAAAGAAATTTTGATTTTAATCCTTAGAAAAACAAAAACGTGTTTAATACTGTTTACATCACATAAAAAAAAATAATAAATATTTATAGTCACAGTATAGCACAAATTAAGGCACAAAATACGGACAGACTAGCGTAATAATAGTAGAAACCTCGATTTAGCTTATATAATACAATACTGGTAATAATTCATAATAAATATTGGTTTGAGAGCCTAATAAAAAAAAAACAACTGGTGGTTTCATATGGGAAGTAGAGTAATTTGTTGAACCATGGATATTTTCTTGGTCTTATTGACGTGACACTGCGCCGCCAGATGAAATCGACGGAGATAAAAAGTCTCTCGAAAAGTGTAAAACGAAGTGACCGTCATAAAAATATTGATCGTAGCTAAATAGGTGAGATAAAAGGTAAAAAGCGCCAAGTGCGAATTGGTGCTTTGTTGGAGCTGGTTGAGATTGGCCGCGTGAACTACGGCTAAACTCATGGCGACCGTAGGAATGAGCAGGCGAGCGATGAGGGTGAGCACGGCCCCGCAACCATGAGCTATTAGTGTCAACCGGTGATAAATTCCCACTTCCATGACTTCCAACAGTTCTTGGACGGGTTTTTTGAAGTGTCCGGCTTCGCAACAAATCCCGATGAGCGCGATGACTGGGAACGAAGCGGGACTTAGCTTCACAAATAGAATCGCGCACACGTTGAGAATTAGAGAGTGAGCGGTGAGCCAGGGATCACCGCGGACACATAGGGCCACGTAGAATTGGTAGGACATGTAACCGATGTAGATGCTGAGCAGTAACACGGTCTCCCCGTTACACACCGAGCCCATAAACGCCGTTCGGAGAGCCGAACTGCTGGTTAAGTAGTATACGGTAGTCCAGGCTAAGGCTTGCACCAAAACAATTTCGGAAATTCTAAAATAATAATAAAAGATGAAAATAAATTACAAAAAAATTATTTAATTTTAACAATATTTAAGTTAATAATCTAGAAAAAAAAGTTTAAAATCTTTTAATAAAAAAAAATAATAGTAATAAACATTAGCTAAATAAATCTCGAATTTTTTTTCTTAGCGAAAATTACAGTTAATTTTGATAAATTATTATTTTTGAAAATTTAATAGATGAATTTCCATAACTTTTTTTTTTTCGTTTAAATTTATTTATTTTTTTACATGCAAATTTTTGTTTAGGTATTGTATTTTAAAATCTTAATAGGGAATTTCAAATCCACAAAAAAAAAATAACATTCGTTGTATCGACAAGTTGTAATTAATTTGCATGTGAAGTTAAGAAGAAAAAAAAAATTAATAATAATCAAATTCGGCTTACAAGTTGAGGATGGTGCCGAGCGTGTTGGTTGTAGTTGAAGTGAAACACGGAGGACGACATATTAAGAAGAGACGTAAAAGAACTTTTTCTTTGACGCTAAAAAGTATGAAAGTGGTGGCGATGACCGAGTAGACATAAGAATGGTCCGGTTGGTTGGCGGGAGACGGATGCATGATGGTCAGCGAAGTTTGCGGCGAAGAGGTATAGGGGTTGGCAGCTAGCTCGATTCGCTGGCTTACAGGTCAATGCATCGCCGACTGCAGGTTCTACACTTTATGAAAACCAGTTGAACGAGGAAAGAATCTCAGGGTTTTCCATTTCGCTTCTACATTCACAGGATGTTTAACAAATTGTACTTTTATCAATCGTAATTTATAACGAAAAAAAAAAAAAACTCCACCTCTCTACGTCTGCGTGCGGTGAGGGGAACTTAAACATACGCACATCCTTTCCCCCCCTGTTTAGTTGACTCAGCAGGCAGTTTATGGAAATTAGATAGAGATATACACGTACATTTATTTTCATTATCTTAAATGGACAACAACTACCTCAACGCTTAATAAGCTTCTTTGAAAGAATTAAATTGCTTGTAAAAATTTATCACCTACACTTCGGTGGAGACAACTCTTTTGGAGGGGAGGGGGGGGGGGAGAGAGATTTAAAATAGACACATTTTTGAAATTCTTTTTGACTAGATAAACTAGAACGATAATATACGCCATCTACTGCCAACAAGAATAACTTGAATACTTAAAAAAACATGTTCTGCTTTTTTGAATAATAAAAATAATAGATGAAATATTAATACAGTACCCTGAACGTGTAGTTTTTAAAAAAGTAATTTTATACTGTACTGTATAGTAAATTATTTTTTTTGGAATATTATTTTTAAAATAAAGATTTTTTTTTTTTGCAACTTATTTTAATTAAGGAAAAAAAATTTTACTAAACAGTATTTTCTTTGCAAATTTTGATAACATTTAGCGCTTATTTCATAATTTCATAATTTAATTTTTAATCGCGTTAACGGAGAAACTGCTGTGATAAACGCAGCAACGTTTTAAATAATTAGGAAGCATTTTGAAAACTTTTTAAAATTTTTATTTATAACATTGGTGATAACAGTTCGTATTTCAATTCGTCAAGCACATATCGGCATTGATTTTCTAACTGTTGAATTTCAGTTTTTATTAATTGTTTCTGCCATTGATTTAAGTCGATTCCCATTTCGCGGTTTGTATTGAAATATTTGAGAAAGTCGTTTTGTTTATAATTTGCCGAAGAATTGATACCTTTCACGTGCGAAATAACGTAGTCTTTAGTTTTTGACGTAATTCGATGACCGAAAATATTCTGAAAAATATCGTCTATTTGTTTGACGGGGTCGCCAACCAGGTCTTCGTATCTGATTCTCACGTACGAATTCTTCGGAAGAGAAACGGATGCTTTTAAGTCAAGTTCCATTTGATCACAAACGTAGCTTATCGACTTTTGTTGGGATTTCCAGTTTCCTCCGCTTTTCAAAGAATTAAATCGAGCTCTGGGATCTCTCAAAAGATGAACTACTTTGAGGTTACTAATCGCATTACTTCGTAACATTTCGAGCACTTGGGAGATTTTGATACGAATGGTTTTAATAACTCGAATTTTTGTCTTTTGGCAAACTTCGGAAAGTTGCGAGGGCTGGAGGGAGAAGAGATCAATGAGATTATCGAACGGGTGTATTTTTAAGACGGTGGGTTTGCCGGTCCGCTGAATGAGTTCAAATAAAGTCGGTCCATCGCATTGGAATATTTTTTCGATGAATCGTTTCGAATCTTCCCATTCACATTGGTTTAATTGTTTGCAATAGTAAAGTAAAGGCTCGAAAATGTAAGAGGAGTTTTCGGTTAGGAATATTTCGCCGAGCAGGGACGAACCAGAACGAGGATAAGACAGAATTAAAATATTTGTAAATTCATTCTTCTCGGAAAGTTTCGTAATTTCATGTGCGGCAACTAGATTTAAAAGTATTTACGTAAACATTATTATACTGTACTGATTTAACAAAATAATAATAATAATAATAAATAACTTACCATTGTTTTCGAAATGCACAGTATCATTATAGTCAATAGAGATGGAAGTGAATTTAACCATTTTTGAACTGAATTCGATTAAAAAATAACAAAATCCGATCATACTGAGTAACAAAATTCCCAACATCAATTTATTAACGAATTTCATTTTTATTTTCATTTTTATTTAGAATTTTTTTTTTTCTCAAAAATTCGAAATGAAATGGAAAGTTAACATAGAATTTGCTGGAAAATTGAACGAGAAAATAATGCAAACATTTTGACAGTTAACACAATTGGAGGTGTAATTTATTAAACACCTTTTAAAGTTACAGTAATTAGCTGAAAATTGTTGTAACTTATTGTTAACAAGTATTATTTATACAAGTGATATAATGTTTTATTAATTTATTGGACAGTTTGTTTTTCATCTTCCTCTCTGCAAATAGGGTAACAGTTGCGTTGTATTATTTATTAGTTGGGTAATTTTAATTTTCTAAATTTTTTTTTTTTTTTTAAAAATATTAAGGTCAACTTATTGCAATTGACGAATACACATGTATTTTTTAAAATATTCTTAAAAAATTTAATTTTAGACTATTTAAATTGTGTAGTATTTATGCTCATTATTTTTTAAAAGTATAAATAAAATTTACTGTAGAACTTTGTTATAACAACCTCGGATGTAACGCCATTTTTCTGAAGTTTTTCCTTGGCAGTCATAATTTTATTTCCCTTATAAAAAAACTTTGTTATTGAGTCAAGAACTTCAACCCCGGTTATAGCGGCAAAAAGTCGGAACATTACTTTTTTTTTACTGAAACGACCCATCTCAGGAGTTAAAGAGTTAAGTTGCAATGATTAAAAAATTAAATAAAAGCTACAAAAGCCAAAAAAAATATTTTTTTAAAAAAAAAAACCTCCCAAAAAAATAAACAATTAAAGGTAATAATTGAATAAAAACCCCAAAACAATTTCTGGGTACCGTGTAAAGCAATTTTTTTGTGGAAATGTTTAGCAATGATAAGAGTCATAAAGGATAAAATTACTAATTACTGGTATTTGATTTTTAAAACATAACATTTCTTTCGAAGTTTGCTAACTCCCACGAAACACGATATGGATTTGCCCAACCAAATTCTTTTCGCAGGAATTTGGCAAAGATAATCGTAAGCTTAACCGTAAACTTTTTTTTATAGAGCAATTTTTTTCCCCCACCAATTGCTTAAGATTTTTTTCCGCATTAAAATTATAAGGAAGTTTTAATTATATTTCATTTCTTTTAAAACGTGATGGCATTTCTTTTCAATCGCGTCGATCGTTGATCTCGAAAGTTCCCGTTTCCACGTCTCGAGGTTGAGGTTTGTTTTCTTGTCCGTTTTAAAATAATTGAAAAGATTGGTTAAAAGGTTCCTAGGATGATTGAAGGATTCGTTATTACTGTTAATAATATGAGAGTTTATGTAAACTGCCGTTTCGTTCTCGTAATTCTGTTCGTAAAGTCTGTTGAAAAGTGCGTTAACTTGGTGGTCAGCGTGTTGAACGACGTCTTCGTATCTGACCCTCGTGTACACATGTGCAGGCACGTGTTTAGAGTCCACCAAGTCTTGCGCCATGCGTTGGCACAAATTGTCTACAGATTTATCTTGAGGGCTCCAAAATGCACCTTTTTGTAACGAATAAAAGCGCGCGCGTGGGTCTCGTAATAAATGAACGACTCGCAAATTGGGTATATTTCCGGTTTTAATTAACTCGGCCGCGTCCAGGATACTCACGTTAATTGTTTTGATGACGTGGATGCGGTGTCGGTGACACAGTTCGGATAATTGGGACGGAGAGTAGGACGAAAACTCGCTCAAACTGCTCATTTGTCGTACGACCGGGAAGAACGATTTTTGTATAAATTTGTACATAATATTCCCGTCGCAGTTAAACATTTTTGTTAACGAAATTCGATGGTTGTTTGAGTCGCAGGTGTAATTATTTGCGAATTTGCACAAGTAATGAAATGGCTCAAACAGATAGGTAGAATTATTGATAGACGATACAATTTCCCCGAGTAAAGACGATCCGCTACGCGTGTAGCTTATTATCAAAACGTTTACAACAGGTACTAAAATTGCAGCAAAAATAATAAAAAAATTAGATACCGTAGTAAAAACTTATATAAAAGTAAAAAATAATATTATATAAACTTACGCTTTGGTTTTGAAGGTTCTACGCGAATTTGTACGGTTGGAAAGTGCAAATTAGAGTAAATGAGCAGAGTAATTAGAGCAAAAATACAAATTCCACAAAGTAAAACTATGCATGCTCTGCACTGTTTCATATTGATTTTTTTTTTATAAAAAAAAAATAAATAAATAAATTGCTTTGAGGTAAAGTCAAATTCGCTTATTACCGTAAAACAAAATAGAATATTAAAAATGCTTTTCATTTATCGATATTGTTTCGCAATTGGATTATTATAACATCTGGTGAACCAGGTTTTTATTTATTTCTGTTGCAAAAGCTGTTTAAATAATAAAAGTAAGAAATTTGTAGTAACAAAAAATTATTTTAAGTACCGGTACGTCTTACGCTGTATTTATATCAGTTTTAATTTTTTTTGGCAATTTACCGAAGTTTTTCTAAACAAAAATTTTGCAATTGATCATTTAAAAAAAATTATTGGAAACCTTTAATTCTAGCATTTATTAATTTTTTTTAAAAGTTTTGTTTATTTTATTGCGAGATCTTTATCGACTGTACTGTATTGTTATTATTTTTTTTTTCCTTCTTTCGAAATTTAACTACGTGTACACGTATAATGGAAGCTAGTTTATTTTTTACATTTTATTATGATCGAATTTTACAGAGAAACAATTTTGACAGAGCTCGTTTAATTAAGTAAATTATTTTACAATGCAGTATTATGAAATAAAAAAGTAATTGAATTTTTTTTCTTAACTTTTGAATTAAATTTATGAAAGTTGTGTTTAGTTTTTAAAAAAAATGTATAGCCGTTCTACACGTTTTAATTTTCGTCGCTTAATGCTATTACCGTATATTTAAAAAATTAGAACCAGTTTTAATTTTTATAATAATTATGTACAGATACAGTATTTAAAGCTCAGTTGTCGGCACCATTAAAATTAGTTTTTACATCAAATTAGTCGGTGCAACAAATTTTTAATATACCGGTAAGCAATTTCACGGTAAAATTAACTACACAATAACGAATGATTTTTCGAGACATCAAATTTTTTTCTTAAATGAATTACGGTACATGTACAGTATTTAATATAATAAATCTGTCGATATTGCGAAATTATCAGTACTATCAGCGTATTATAGGACGGATACATTCCCAAGCTCCCTATAATAATAATTATTACCGGTATAACGAAATTTATTGGTTTTATTATTTTTCTTTATTTGGCGCATTTTTCGTACAACCAATTTTATTCAACCAATAATCGTGGATAACCAGGCTCACGACCCGCTTGCTCCTTTCCAGGCTAGCACTGTTTTTATCTTTTGCAGGCTTACCTTACTGGTATTATTTAGTCTCAGAACCATAAATTTCACAATTGAACGAAAATATTGTGAAAGGTGTTTATTAGCTTAATGCGTGTACTAATAATTATTCATAATTTTCCTGAAATGTTTTCGAGGAGTTGTAATGGGGGAAAAATATACGATTATTATATAATACTGTGTTGCGAAAATATTGTTATTGAAAGAGAAATCTGACATCGTTGAGCAATACATGTTCTGCTAGATGTTTATAGTATGGTTGGAAAAACTTGTCATAAATTGAACCTGCAATTTTCTTTCTTCTGTTTAAGATGTTATTTTATATAGTTACAGTAATTTCTTTCATTTCATTTTTATTGGAAACATCAAAAAAAAAATATTTTAGAATAGTCTCACACTGTTTGGCGAAAAAGAGAGCAAGGCTTCTTTTGACGATAAAAGTTGAAAACGTCATGCCAGATTTTGAACATGCTTTTAGCATAATATTAGGTATAATGTAATAGGGTAATAGTAAGTGGCTCAAATTTGAAGTGACCCAATCATAAAAATTTCAAGTTGAAAGTTTTTTATTTATTTGTTTTTAAAAAAGTTTGTAGTTCATTTCAGTTATTAAATTTTTACATTTTGCTTCTACTTTGACGATATCTGACACTGGCAATTCATCTTTCCATTTGTCAATTTCAACCCCACCTTGTCTGTACGTGTTGTAGTATTTGGCAATAATTGCGTTGGTAGTAATTTCGGTGCTGTTTTTAGCCTTCATGTGTGTTTCAATGTAGTCTTTCGCTAAATGTCCCATATCTTGATGATAAAGCGTGTTAAAAAGTTGATTGGTTAAATTGTTCGGGTCTTGGACAAAATCTTCGTAGCGGATTCGCGTGTACATGTGTTTAGGCAGTAGTTTGGACATTTTGAGATCGCTTTCCATCTGTTCGCAAAGTCGGTCAGCTGATTTAAATTTTTCGCTCCAATTGCCTTCAACTTTCTGCAGGGAATTATAAATGGCTCTAGGATCGCGGATTAAATGAACTATTTTCAGATTTGGAATTTGTCCTCTTTCTACCAACTTTAGCACTTGGGACATTCGCAGTCGAGTGGTTTTACTCAGATGAATATTGTCCCCGCGACAGAGATTTGAGAGCTCCTTGCTTCTCATTCTTTTCAGCGTTTCTTCGTCACCTACTGAATTAATAACTCGGACAATGGTGATGGAGGATTTACGAACAAGTTCGTAGAGCAACTCTCCATTACATAAATGAAGTTTTTCTATGAACTCGTAGTCGTTCACGCGCGTTCTTGCTTGCACGTGAGGGTAAAATAACGGTTCGTAGAAATAGGAACTACTCTCAATGGAAGTTAGCAGTTCACCTACCAGAGAGGCGCCTGAGCGATGATATCCCACCAGCAAAACGTTGATTTGTCCTGAAATTAATTATTAATTCTAAATGATACTGTATTGGTTTTAAAATATAAGTTACTTGCTACTTACCACTTGGATTTGAGTCGTTCATGATGTCATAGTTAAAAATGAGTGGGCAAAATGACCAACCTATTACCGCCACGCATAAAATAAGCGCGATTTGGGTTCGTCGCGCATGTAAAACGCGAAGCAGCATTTTAAAAATACTCGTAAATTTCTAAATTTGGTACCTTAATCAATTAGACATTTAAACACATTATAGCATTCGACAATGATCTTACTTGTGGAACATTCATATTTTTGCCCTGATATCGTGCAATGAGAATAGTAGTACATTAAGAAATAGCATGTAGAACAATTTCGTCGGAAAAAATTAGATACGTAGGCTATTTATTTTCATCGCATGACAGTTCACTATCTGTGCTATACTGCATTTACTCGGTATTAATGAGTGTTGTTGTAGTGTCATCATTGAATGTGGGCGTTTCGATTAAATGACACACGTTATTATTGTTGTTATTATTACGTGTGCATTTTTACTTTAATAGAAATGATTACCGGTAGTTTAATTATATTTTTTCTTATGATATAAAATTACTCGTATATTGCTTCCGTAGGCACAATAAATGAGTTTTACCTACGCCTAGTGTAATTTAATTTTGTCAATAAATAAATTATTTATTTATTTTTTTATTTTTTAGAAATAATAAATCTTTGTTGAAATTATACAGGATGGGTCAAGGTAACCAGTCCATTTTATTTGAATTAACAGTATTCATACCATAAAATTCGAATTACAATGAAGATACTTTGTATTTTTACTGTTTACTGTTTTATCGATATACTGTTTCATCGCGATTAACTTAACTCAGCCCGTTAGAGGCGATTTATAACTTACATTTTATTTTATAGGCAGTGGCAATTACCAATTACTACAATCAAGTTTATAATGTTTATGCTGTGCTATCTTGGTCAACTTTACTCAGGACATAGCTTCCGAGACAGCGTGGAAGACAAAGAGCCTATGATTAATTTTGTTCGCGGAACTTCGTGCACCCAGAGGTAATTGGAGTCACCCGTTCAACTGCATGCCAGGTCCAGAGTTGCTTAACTTCAGTGAATTGGTGCTTCGAACGAGGCAAAGGATAATTGTGAGCCAAGCTTTGGCAAGGTAGGAAACCATTTAAAATACTTACTCTATTAATTTGTAGAATGAATATATTTCGATTATCATTATTTTATTGAAATTATGAAGCTTATATGAGCTTGGAAATTCTTTTTTACTTTATTTTAAAAATAACCGCACAATTTTTGGCGTTGCCATAATGTCAATATTATATTGTTTAGTATCTTTACCGTTGCTTAAACACATAAGCGGGTTTATTTTTGCGGAATAATACGCATTTTTAAATTATAACTTGATATTATTCGTGTTTACACACAATTATTATTACCTAGTAAAGTTGTTGAAATTCGTAAGTTCAAAATGTGGAGTGTGTCGATCCGTCGATGAGATTCAATGCGTTATAACGTAAACAATATACGGGAACAGTTCTTAAAAGCGCGTTTCTGTGGGCCTGTAGATTTTAGCTGCGCGGCTGAGTTCGTATTTGGTAACGTAAATTCAATCATTTTCACTCTGACAACATATTGTCTTGTTGAAAATGCTACTAAAAGTAAAATACTGCAAACATTATTAATTTTTTACATATTTTTTTTTTAAAGCAGTTGTTATTGTGGTCAGCTGCACATTAAATTTTGTTTACGTTTAGAAAACTATTTTTTTAAATGTTAGGATTTTTTTACTTACATTTTAAACAACGTTCCACTCATGTAGCTTATTTCAAAAATTTATCTTCTTTTTTCCTTCACAAGTTAAAAAAGTCTTCAGCCATTTGAGAAATCTAATTAAAAGAATGAGTTTGTTATTATTACAGTATTTACTCAAATAAAAGGCGTTTAAAAAGAGTGGTATACCGTATACTTTTATCAGGGCTAAATAAATAATATTTACATCTTTTATGATGAGATAGATGATCATGTTTTTGGTACCGTAGTTACTCCTTACTATGAATATTAAAATGTGGTGGCGTTGTCAGGAAACGCAAGGAATTTAGATGTTTTAAAAGTCCGAAAGGACTGAGATCAAATCTGCGTAATATTAACCAAACATCACCGTTAAAGCAAATGAAAGAAATTTCAAAAATAATTTTTATTGTACGCTTTTAAAAAAAGGAATATAGAGTATTACGAATACCGCAATGAAGTTAATGTATTAACTAAATATCTGTTCTCTTTGGATTCAAAAATGGGTATTCCATTTCTTCCAAAACAAATTGGCAAGCGTTCTCTATTTTTTGAATTTTTTGTTTTGATAATTCATTTTTCCATCGATCAATGTTAATTCCCGTCACCCGATAAGTGCTATAATATTTTATAAATTCGTCGTGAGTTGGTTTCCAACTTCCATTCCCCATGTGAGTATTTATGTATTGAGACGTTTGATTGCCGTAATTTTGATGGTAGAGCCAATTAAACAGATCGTTGACTTGTTGACGAGGGTTAGCTACCAGATCTTCGTAGCGAATTTGGGAATATATTCCTTTCGAGATGCTTTGAACCAGTTGTAAATCGCTGATTATTTCTTCGCACATTTCATCCACCGTCACGTTTTTATACTCCGTTTTTTGTGACATGGAGAAGAAACGAGCTCGTGGATCTCGAACCAAGTGAACCACTCTTAAATTGGGGACTTTTTTGTGCCGAATTATGTTAATTACGTCGGACATTCGAAGACAAGTGGTTTTTATAAGGTGAAATCTATCGATTTTGCAATTTCGAGAAAGTTCAGCGCTGCTCATTTGATTAAAAGAATCGAACCCGTTTACTTTTCTGATGAGTTTTAGTATCTTGTACCCACTCAAGTCTTTAATCGTTTTTCCGTCGCAACCTAATAAGCGTTCCATGTACAGATCCTTTTCGGTACATTTTTCCAATTTTGAACAGTAGTACGCTAATGGTTCAAAAAAGTAAGAGCAGTTGTAAACCGATGATAAAAGTTCTCCAAGTAAGGAAGAACCGGAACGTGGATACGCTAAGATTATCACGTTTATTGGAGCTACTGTAATTATTTAAAAAAAAAAAAAATGATTATTAAAATCCATGACTAACTTGCATTGTTAAAAAAGGGGATTAACTTGTTTAACATTTGTACGAGAACAGTAAAGTCTGTTTTAGCTGGAATCTCAATAGCACATATTAGAATTTTAAGGTTTGAATAAAAAAAAGTTTGAAATGAAAAGTCACATAAGATTTGTTTTCCCAACTATGACAAATTTGAATAACACTATTTTGCCTGGTAAAATCATAAATTTTCGCATATTTTTTACGTTCCGCAGATTTCACCTTACGCAGATACTGTGTACTCGCATTATAATATTTTCCAGTTTAAGTAGAATTCCAGCGAGTACATATTTCATCCCAAACAGATTTAACTGTAGCTTATAACGTTAACTAAAAACTTAAATAATTAACAGTTTACTGTAAACTATTGAAATATACAGTCCCTACCGTGTGATTTCAACTTACTATCGTCGTTTGGATATTTGCTTCTGCTTCCGTAGTCTAAGTAAAAATTGACATAGGATATAGCCGCGACAATTGCGCAGATCACGAAAACTCCAAAGATTTGTTTTTTTGATATCATTTTTAGTCGAAAAAGCAGCTCGTATTTTAAACGCATTAGACGTCGTTTTGACATTTCACATATGTTTGATTTCGCTAGCTACTAATGTTTACGACTTTTAGGGGGAGGGTGGGTCTATATTATGACAACATCATTCAGAAACAACTGTATTTGTTTTTTCGTTGCGGTTTCCGTATTCAGGTTGTGAATCCCATTTATGGACTAATTTTATTAATTTTTTTTTTAAGTAACATAATATTACAATGTATTGTTTTTATTACTCGTATTATTTTATTTTATCGAAACATGGGTTTTATTTAAAAAATTTGTTGGTGAGCGTTGAATTTCTAAAGTTAAAATTAATTGCGTGTAAAATTAATAAAAACTCGCAAGAATCTACTTTTAAGAAGATTATGATGTTAAAGAATTTAGAAGTTTTGGTATTTGTAGGATTTGAGTTTGGCAGAGAACATAATTTTTTTGACAGAGATATATATATTTTTTTTCTTCTTAAATTTTCATATTTTTATATACCGTACGGCGTTTATTTGTTATTGCTCGCGGATATTTTATTTTGCTAAAAAAAAAAAGTTAACATTGAATTTTAATCTTCTCGAAAGTTTGTAAACTGATACAATTTTATTAATATGTAAGTCCGTTTTTTACTGAATAAGGCTGTCACAGTCATATTAATATGCAGCACTGTGTTATTTGTAACTCATAATTAAAGTACCGGCATGCATAGATATAAGTTTTGCTAGACAAAAAAAAGGTATCACAAAAAAAAAAATATCTAATAAAAATTGCAAATCTCATTTATTTAGTTTTATTAATTGAAATATTATTATATTAATTCAAAGGGGTTACAATTTTGTTCGGTACGCCGTGTATGTTATACAGTAATATAGTTCATGCATTTTTTTTAAAAAACTGGATACTCTAATTGAATTAGCACGTTTCGACACTGGAGTTCGATTTCTCGGATCTTCGTTTCTTCCAATTCTGTTTTCCACAAGTTTAAATTATTTTTTTCCCTCTGCATCGTGTCGTTATGGATAGTTTGGTTGTCGCCCGTGGGAGTGGTCAAATATTCGGCGGTTTCATCTACATTATCTGGTTGATAAAGTTTTTTAAGAAGTATATTGATATGTAATTGAGGATTTTCCACCAGATCTTCGTATCGAATCAAGTTGTACATTTCTTTGGAAATTTTTTTCGCTAGCTTCATATCGTTTTCCATCTCGAAACACAATTTTTTGACGCTGGGAGGTTTCTTGTTCCACTTCGCTCGGATCAGGGTGAAATATTGTGCTCGAGGATCGCGAACGAAATGCACTAGCTTAAGGTTGGGAACGCGTTTATGTTGGGCGATCTTGATGGCGTCATTCATCCGAAGTCGAGTTGTTTTGACTAGGTGAACTGAGTCGGATTTGCAGTAATCCGAAAGACGGCTTTTGTTTTTTTTCAAAATTTCTAATTCGGTAATTTCTTGCGTTTTTCTCAACACCCAGAAATCGGATTTTAAATAGTTAACTAGCATCTTTTGATCGCAATGGACTAATCTTTCTACGTATCTGTCGTAGTTTTTGCATCTTCTTGATTTTAAACAAGAATATCCTAAAGGCTCCGAAAAATAAGTACAATTTGGATATGAGGATAGAAGTTGGCCCAGTAACGACGAACCACACCCAGCATATGACAAAACTATCACGTTAGTCGAATTTAGAAAACCTAAAATAAAAAAATTAAAACCATCAATAAACATTATTTAAAGGTTGGCTTAATTAAATATTCTATGAGAATAATTTTGAATTGTAACATTTTTTTGATAAAATATTGTTACGGGTTAATATCAAAATTAATATTAGAATTAGAATCGGTATTTGCGACAGTTTGTGTCCTTCGATAGACGTCATATACCGGTAATTAAAATAACCTATTTTTGATATCAGCCCGTTAATCCTAATAGGATACGGTTCTAATTACAGTAGTTCGGAATAACGGAGTACATATTTACTGTAATTTTCTAATTAACGTTTAAGTTACTGTTATTTTTATTTTCGAAAACACATATTTCCTTACCTTCATAATCTGCGACTATTTGATTTATATAATTCGATTGAAGATGGTAAAATACGGCAACTCCAATCGTGCTAAATAGACATACAAATGCCAAAAGTTTAAATTTGACTTGTATTTTCATTCTCGCCAATAACATGGAATTAGTAATATTCGTCGCTTTTTCTGGTAAATTCAAACACTTTTATTGGCATCATCACTATTAATAAAGTAAGCATAGCTGTCATCCCTGCCACGTAGCACGGTAATTTTATCAATCTCTAGTCAAATGCTTAATACTGCCGCATATGCATTGCTAGTTACGTAAATCTTAAATTAATCTGAGCACTTTTTTTGTTGCGTTACCGGTATTAACGTTTTTTTTTTTTTTTTGTTTTTTTTGTTGGAATAAGTGATCGTTTTGATAAATAACTTTCCATTTTAAATAGTTTTGATTCCGTCCGCTACTCGATAACTATTTTACATTTTATTTGATCAGGTGAATATTATTAGTATTCATACGCATACGTTTTGTATTAGAGAATTATTATGTGGGTTATTTCCTATTAATTTTATAAATAGTTACAATAGTACAGTGGTATCAAAAGGTACGGTATACTAACGGAAAGTACGGTATATTAAAAAGTAAATTAATCGAAATGTAATATAGGGTGTTTGGAAAGTCACTTTGCTTTAATAATAGGTGTTTGCTTAGTTTAATACTGTACTCCAAATAATATTTGCTTCACCTCTGTTGTGTAAATATTTCCTCTTTCTTAATACAAAATTAACAGCAAAAAGACTGAATTTTAAAATTAACGATTTAAATTAATTTAAAATAATTATGTACATGTATTTGAAAACATCGTTAAAACTGATGGGATGTTTGACTAGGGTTTAAATGAATATTTTATTTCTTTTAATACGTAATCGTAATTTTTTTCTATTTCTAAGTGGACTACTTTTAAATTGAGAATATTTCCGTTACGAAGCAATTAATGCACATTGAGCATTCGCAGAGAAATCGTTTTGAGCACGCCAATTGGGGTGCTGTTACAGTAGTTGGAAATTTGGTCTTTGGCTATCCGCCCCTCCATTCTCCTCATTGATTTATTCAATCTTCGCGCTATCCAGAAATCCGAAAATTCTTTAAGCAACTGATTGTCACAATTAAGAAATTTTTCCATATAATAATGTAAACTGTATTGCAGTCTTTACATTTTTTTAGGTCATTGCAAACGTATCCTAATGGTTCAAAAAAATAGGAACAATTGGGGAAACGAAGATAAAATTTCACCCAATAACGATGAACCGACGCGAGCGTAAGACAGAATTATTACGTTGTTAGGCCCTATACATTAGTGAAAATTATTTTAATAGACGCCACCGGGTATAGGCCTACTTATTTTTTAAAAGTACAAAAAATTGTTTACTTTCAAAATCTGCTGTTTTTTGGGTTGCGCAAATTGTTGAAAATGAAAAAACACGGCGATTCCAATAGCGCTACACAGGCATAGAATTGCCAACATTTTACATTTGGCTGTTCATCCTCGGAACGGCATGGAACAAATAATATTCGTATCTTTTTCTAATGAGTACGTTTTTCCACGTAGTACTTTCATGTGCTGTATATTTAATAGCTAGCTTCTAACAGCCGTATAATAATTACCTATCTTATTCAAGACTTTATTATAAACAGTTTGAAAAGTTAGTTTTAATGCGCATTATTTGAATATGCTTTCAGGTCTTTATTTGATCAGTTGCACATTCCGTGATAGTCGCGATAATCCGAACAATGGAGGTTACTATAATTTATATGATAATTGGTGGGCGGTGGAATGAATTAACGTTCAAAATTTCCGAATTTGGTGGTGATGAAATTTCTGAGTGCTGCTAAATAAATGATAGTTATTTTATATGAAAAAACAAGTATTTTTAATTTTATTTTGATGGTTTGGATTAGTGAGGTTGTGTTCAGGTCATTATTATCTAAGTCGAAATGTGATATACTGTAAATACATTTTTTTTTTTTCAATTTCTGCTACTACATGTAAGATTGGAATATTATGTAAGCTGGTGTTTTAGAAACGAGTCTAGTAGTCTAGATGAGTTGAGACATTCTGAATTTCTGACACAATATTTTATTCAATTAATACCGGTAATAAAGATTTTACTATTTAAAAAAAAACCGGCGAAAACTTTCTTACTTAATTTAAGATAGATATAAATTCGATCGATAAAATAGTACTGTAATATTAAAATTCAATAAGCACATGATTTGAGATTGATTTTTTAATTACGGTATTATAAAATAGTTAAGAAATTTATGCTTACACAAATTAGTCAGCTGTTTGATTAAGATTTAAAAAAAATATTTCATTTCGTTTAATACGTAATTGCACTTTTCTTCTATCTCTTTAATTTTCTCTTCTGGCAAATTGTTTTTCCATTGATTAAGATCGACTCCCATAGTACGAAAAGTGTTATAATAAATTGTTAAATTATTTCGATCATAATTCGCGGTCGAATTCCCATTTCCTGCCATATGGGTCCTTAAGTATTCGTCCGTCTCGTTCCCGTAATCTCGTCCGTATATCTTATTAAAAATGGCGTTAATTGTTTTCGAAGGATTCCGAATCACATCTTCGTACCGAATTCGCGTATAAACGTCGTCGGGTAAATATTTGGCCAGAAGTAAATCACTTTCCATCTCGTCGCACATGGTGTCGACGCTGAGAAATTCCTCGCTCCATTTGCCGTCGATCAACGACGAGTAGCGCGCTCGAGGATCGCGAATGAGATGAACCACCATTAAGTTTTGATTATTTTTGTGGCGAATCAATTGAATCACATTGAGCATTCGAAGACGAATGGTTTTGATCACGCGAATCGAGTCACTTTTGCAGTGGGAGGAAAGTTGGTTTTTGCTTTCCAACAACTTTTCCAATTCCGTTATTTGATGCACTTTTCGCACGATCCAGAACACCGATTCCATATATTCTTTCAACATCTGATCGTCGCAATTGAACAACATTTGCAAATACGAATTGTAGTTGTCGCACTTTTTTAAGACCAAGCAAACGTATCCTAACGGCTCGTAAAAGTAAGAACAATCGAAAACCGAGGATAAAATTTCACCCAATAACGAGGAACCGGAACGAGCGTACGATAGAATTATTATTTTCTTTGGTTCTTTATAAGAATACAGTATAATTATTTACAAATTGTTTAAATACAGATTTATATTAAATGATTAGGGCTTGGTGTTTTTATTTAATTTTTTTTTAAAACTTACCATTAATTTCAACATTGGTGTTCTTGAGCAAGTTCTGTTGTTGGCTATAAAAAGCAATTATACCAACTGATGAAACGATGAGCGTAACTAGTAGAATCTTGAGGGTTCCATTTATTCTCATCATCAGATTAGATTTTGAGATTTCCTTTTTAAAAATAGAATTTATTGTAACATTTACATGGTTATCGGGTTAAGAATTTTTTTTAAAAAAAAATAATACCGTACCGGTAATTATTATTTTTTTTTTTTTTACTTTTTAGAAAAAGTTGGTTACGCTGATCAATAGTGAGTCTAAAATACTTTCGCCTTTATTTGGAACATGAAAATGCTTACCGAGTATACATGTATAGCACCATTAAATTTGCATACTATTGATTTTTGTTATATTAGCCGCCGAGTTAACATTGCTTATTTTATTTTGTCAAAATAATTGGTAGTTATTTTCTAGTCAAACATTAACGAATCGTTAATGAAATAATGGCAGATTGCGCATGCTCAGTACTGATCATTGTGATGATTCAGCCAATTCTATTTGCGTTAAGTCTACGTTTTATTAATACAGTAATTGGCTGAGCAATAACCCTCCGAACTTTTAAGAAAAATATTTTGTTCTTAAATAACAGTGTTAACAAAAATCAATAATTGGCTGAGCAATAACCCTCAAAACTTTTAATCATTTTTTTTTTTACTCTAATTTTTGTTTGTAGATTTTGATTTTTTTTTTTTTTTTGTGCTCAAAATTTAATGCCGGTATTCTCAAAAAAAAAAAAAGAGTTCTAAGAAAACTAAAAATTAAAAGGCATGTGCGTTTTTAAAATTTTGATATGTGATGACAAGCACTCGCTAAGCTCTTTTGTTATGAAAAATAATTCTGACCAAGAAAAAAGTCACTATTTCAACGTTTGATATTTTAGTTTATAGCGCAAGGAATTTTATATTAACAGCAAATTATCTTTTTTAGTAATAACTGCGGAGTAAAACAAATCCCATATAAATTTCTTTTCAAATTTTTTTTTTTTGTTATTAGAGTTGTAATTTTTTATAAATGTTTTAATTAAATAAGTATTAAAATCATTTATCCTCGTGAGTTTGTAGTAATGCAGCTAATGCTAGAAACGTAATCAGGAATCGTGCGCAGTGCCGGCCTTTAATCTCCTTGACGCCTTCTGGCGTCCCTGGCGGAAATTTTCACAGCGATCCTTCCCCTATTTGGACTGTTCCTACTTCCTCTTCAAAATAATATTTTTTGCTAGGTACTTGTTTAATTTTGACCAATTTCTAGCACCAGATCCGAAAACAATAATTGTTTTCCCTCAACAGTATAATAATAATTATATTATAAGCTACTGTTAAGTTATAACAATTTCGTCTCTAAATCTACAGTAAAAGATGAAGTACATTTAGACTGATGAATTTGACTTAATTATCTTTTCTATTCACTTAAGTTTATGTTATTGGCTCAATTTTCAAAATAAAGGACACATTTTAGTGTAATTAATTATCAGGCTTTAGAGATCGGGCTATAGGAAATAAAGCTTGGTCTACTTTTTATTGAACAGCGCCGAGTAGAAAAAACATGCCCGCGATAATTAAAAAGTTTTTTTAATAAAAATTACCGAATTGTATCTTTTTTTTTTTTGTTAATTTTGCGCACCAAATTGCTCGGTGCCTTGTCTTGCCCCTTCCCTAAGGCCTGCGCTGAACGTGCAACTATTAATAATTTCGTAGTTGCGTAACCTGCCTTATTCTGCACTGTATCTTGTTGAACGCAAAAAGGCAAGTTAAAATGAGTCATTCAAAATTATTATTATTGTATTATTTTAAGCTATCATTATAATCTATTAAGATACAGTACCCGGTACTACGTTGCTGTTTTAAAAAATGAACGAGAAAAGTTTTTTTTTTTTTATTCCGACAGTAATAATTTATTTTTTTTTAATGATCTCGTTAACAAAATAGTACCGTATGAGTGCAAAATCAACGAAGAAATCAAATAAAAAATTTAAATTAAAATATTGTTGATGGTGACTTTATTTAATTCATTAATTATTTGGTTTCATGGACGTTTCCATTTGTCTACTTTTATTTACACTCCGAAAACCTAAATACATATTGGGTAATGAGTACGTGGCAAAGCAATCATCCAGGTTGTCTACAGCTGGTAGAATACTATAATTTTCTCGCAGGTCATCAAAATGAGCGGGGAAAATAATATAATTATTTCATATTGTGCATTAAACTCTTTCTAAACATAACAGAACAACATACACTATTTTTAGTGGTTTATTAAAAATATTTAAAACATAAAATTTGAAATAATAATTACCGTATTATTAAATTTTTTTTTTGTTTTTGACTTAATTAAAAAATATATTAAAATATAACAAATACTGCAGCCTACATAATTATGTAAATATGATGTAGACTATCCCAGTTTTCTACATAAATTAAAAAAATTCAAACTTTGGAAAAGCCTAATTTTCAAAATCCGAAATAAAAAAGCTACAACGAAAATATTCATTTAACTAATGCCCGGTACGTTATTTTTTATTTTTTAATTTATTATTACAAAAGTGCAATTATTTTTAGGTACAGTATTTTTAATTTTGATATACCGGTAACGATAAACTTATGAGCACGATTAATTTTTTTTTTCATTTTTAAGGACTTTTAATGAGTATTTTTAAATGCTTTTAATAATAATTAATTGAATTTTGTTTCCTGGTCAATTTGTGTCACGTGCGTTACTTTTTTAAAAAAATTAAAAACAATAATAATTATTGTCGCCATAAATTACATACGCACTGAGTAGCATTGAAAAACGAGACCGCTTTTTGCCTGTATTTACTTAAGCTGACTGTTGTACGCGTCGATTTTACCAATTATTTACGCCAGCAGGCTTTTTGAGCATTAATAATATGACTATAGTACAAATTAAGTTAAATAATGTACGCCTCGTTTCTTTATTTATTTTTTTTTTTTAATCTATGATTTATTAATCTAGCTGGCGAGATTCTAAAAAGTAATTTGCAATTTTATTTGAATCCTAAAATACATGTACCGGTATTCGTAAAAAATTATTTGTTATGAATACCGTAACTATCGCAAAATAACGTAAAACTATTTGACAATTAAGAGAAACTATTAGAAGAAAAACCCAATAAAATAAAATAGAGAAAGAGAAATAAATTTGGGAAACTGACGGTATTGTCAACATAATTAGCTGAAAAGAAGCCATTTGTTTCATTATATCAATGTATTCTTTCACTTTATGTCACCTTGTCAAATTGGGTTTTTTCTATTAATATTTGCGTTAAATGTGCGTGTGGCATAAGCGTTGTTGGACTAAAATATAACACTCGTGCGATGCCTGTTGTTTTAAAATACTGTCCGTCAGAGACAATGTTAGAAAGAAAGCTGAAATTAATTTTTACAGCTCCTACTACTACGTTGAAAGAAAAAAATAATAATATATATTTGAAACAGTTTTGGAATTATTTTGAAAATTAAAACTTTGTAACCTTTAATCGATTTTTAAGATGAAATTAGTTTACTAAGTTATATACGGTTTTATTCGGGAGGTTTTTGTGAGAACTTTTCTATATAAAATTTCATAATAATCATTATTACCGGTTAGTCAATGAAGTGAAAATCGGTGCTCAGATGTGCCACATATGCGACACTAGTTGTTCCATTTGTGGGAAATTTGATCAGAATAACAAATTTTCTAAAAATCTATGACTGAATTTATGGGTTTTTTTTTAGTTTAAGGTTAAATGCTTTCATCGAAGTTAATTGTTTTTACAAGGCATTTTTACAAACAATTACGGGATTTTTTTTTTTAACAAAAAAATAAATAAGATATTTTACTGAAAAATATTTTACGTTTTTCCAAAAAATATATTAAGAGGCAATTTTTTTTTTTTTTTTTTAAATTGTTACCAAATAGAATAAAACGAATTAATATATATTTTTTTTCTTCTGTTTTTTTTTTTAGAAATATTCAGTTAAATTTATAAAATAATTAATATTCATTGCTAACAGTTCTGAGTGAAATTAATGTTGCATAATTGTTATCATTATTAACTCAGCAAACAGACGTAAATAACTCTTTGCTGTTCCTTTTTAGCGTTTACTCGTAATTAAAATTTACTAAGAAATGGCAATCAAAGTTTTTTGATTGAATTATAAATGCAGTAAAAATATAAATTCAATTAAAACAAAATTGCGAATGACTTTTGTTGCATCGTTTTAGGTGAATTTGCATGCATTTTGACAATATCTTTCAAATTGTTGAAAAGCATTTTATCGCAAAATCTCAATGCAGTAGTTTTTGCCAAAGATCGAATTCGTAAAATTTATTGTAACGTTAGATTGACCTTGTCTAAATTAACTTTTTATTTATTTTTCTCTCCCGAATATTAATAATTGCGTCAAATGTGTGGCACGATGCATTGTTTGGACAGATTCACACCCTAACCGCCTACACCCACGCTCATTCCACCGTCAATCATATTGTGCGTCAGGCTATATATCCAAAAGCGAAGCTGGCAACGTATTTATTTAATTCTATTTACCGCTGTATCAATCGAGAGTAACTTTATAAGGCTCGCTTTCACCATTTAGTCAAACATTTTTTCGAAAACTGCGCAATTTCAATTTTGCATTTTATTCTAATAAGTAAAATTATTTCGAATACGCGGAGTTACCAATTTTCAAGATGAAATTGTTTTTAACGGTTTTGCTCGGAGTTTTTGCGGTGACGTTTGCCAAAAATAATGTGAGTTTGTATAATTATGATAATAGTTATGATATACTCGGAGTAAATAATTTCATAGTAAGCTTTATTGCTCGACTGTTTTAATTTGGAAAAATGCTTGTTGCATTATAATATTGAGGAATTCTTGAACAGAATGATAAATCTTTAAACATTTTTATTTTGTTTAAATTTATTTTTAAAAAATTCATATTTTTAAAGGGAAGATCAAAGCTACTTTTTTTTCAATTAAGATAATTGTTGAGATTTTTTTTTGCCGAGGAATGATTTAAATTTTTTTTTTTTTTTTTTGAATTAGTCGCGTATGATTAAATTTATGATGCAATTTAAAATAATTATTAGCAAAATTATGTAAAAAAAAAAAATAGGAAATTACTTTTTTTTTTATTCCGAAGCGATTTGATTTTTTGATATATATTTTTTTTTACCTACCCGAATATTTCAAAATACTGTAGTCAAATGTTTTAATTTCTCCCCCATAAAATTAACATGATAATCGGGCAAGCTATAATAATTATTATTATTGTACAGTATTAAAAAAAAATTGAAAATTCTTTTTTTTATTATTTGAATGTAGACTTCAATTGGTTTTTTTTCTTTCCACATATTCCGATAATCCCAATTACTTAACTCAAATAATGTTTTAATAGGACGAGGCGGGAATTTCAATTCCAATTGAGACTCGAGGTAAACAACCGACGGGCTCAAACCCATCTCCAAATATGGCTCAAACTTCCGGAACGAATGACAACGCCGCTTCGTCACTTTTGCCGTTATTATTTGGTCTAAGTGCTGGATTGGGATCCAAACCAATCACTCCCCCCACCTCACCACCAGCGTCATTAAGCGGCGGTGGTTCAGGGGCTACTGCGTTATTAGCTCCGCTAGTAAGCGTTTTGCTACTCGGTGGCAAATCGTTATGCTCACCAAGCTCTGGAGGAATGGGAAATAAGTCGAGCTTGTTGCCAAATATGGGCAACATGTCGAGCGCGATGTGTGGTGGAAGTTCCGGCAGTAGTTCCGGCAGTGGTTCCAGCGGAGGTTCCGGCAGTGGTTCCAGCGGAGGTTCCGGCAGTGGTTCCAGCGGAGGTTCCGGCAGTGGTTCCAGCGGAGGTTCC